>JABSTT010004135.1:0-22701 GCA_013339685.2 Hyalomma asiaticum | reverse complement strand
TCATTAAATTCAACAAAAAGCCAGCAATGCAGGACACTGACATAGAAAGGTACACCGGCGAAGGTGTGTCTGCATGTGTACCTTTCTATGTCCGTGTCCTGCATGCATTGCTGGCTTTTTGTTGAATTTAATCTCGTTTAATAAATAATCACCAACTTTCCCAAGCTTCCGCTATTGCTACCTGAACGTCGGGCGTACTTTTTCACTGATTATAGTTGTCATTGTCAACTCTCTAACTTCGATCTCTTTTGCATCCTTGTTTAGCGCAGGTAAACGGAAACTTGTCATGAGGAGCGTCTACGTTTCTGATTATCTGCCGCAGTTAGCTAACCAGATTGTAAATTGTTCGTAATATTTCTGCTGAGTATATGTGTTGATCTCCTGTGCTATGTGGGGCACAAACGGGGAATCGATGATGGGGATCGCGATGATGACTTCTAGCGATTTTTCGCTTCCCCAGTGGAAAAATTAAGACCTCTAATGCAACTGGACATGACGTTTCAGGCGCTCATTTTTAAATGTAAACAACGTGTGCATGTGTTAATACATAAACGAGGAACTTGTGTTCAAATAATTTCAAAGCAATTTGATTACTTTTCAAAAGCAACAGTAATATTATGACTCAAACAACGAATGTATGAATGTCCGGAACTGGCTGAGAGATGGAATGTAATGTAGCGGCTGACACCTGGCTGAAAGCAATGTAATTCAGTTACATTTCAATGAATTTTAGGATGTAATTAGCAGCCTAATGTAATTGCTATTTAGAAGTGCTTTTGCCATATCTGCAAGAGAACATCGATTTGAGGGAAATGTGAACGTCAGATGTAAACTTCCTAAATCAGAGATTGAAGTATTCTGAATTTTATATTTTGCTGCGGTAGAGAAATGCATTCTTTTTTATTCTACCTGATACATTGATCTCCAATTTAATGTTATTTATGTATAATTTCCGCTAGAGTATCGTGAGACGCACAAGCAATAATTTGACTAGAATTAAATAAGATAGCACTTAACTTGCACGCTCGCTCTCCCCTTGCAGACGACTAACGTGTTGGGTTTCGAGATCGTCGGAGGCGGCGCCAACGAAGTGCTCCCTCCGCCGACGCCCACAAGTGCGCAATCCGGCTCCACAAGCAGCCGCCGGCCAACCAGCGTCCGTGCCAGCAGCCGAGCTACTCGGCCGCAGTACCCCACAGGACTGGTCACAGTGCTCGGAGGAACGCACGTGCACCGGTGAGGCAATTGGCTGACTTGACTATGGCACGAGATCTTTAGGGCGACAAGTGAGAGAGGTAGAGAACACTCAAAGGGAGTGTCTGCCGCTCGGGAATTTTTTTTACATTGTGGAGTGCATCGCATTTACTGGAACGAGCACGCTTTTACCCCCCAAAAAAGGAATTATGTTTTTATACTGCTCTGTAGTGGTGCGAAAAACACCGCTAGCGACACCCAACAGCGTTTGTCAGTCAAGTGCACGAGAAGAAACCCAGCAGGCATACTATTCTGCTGAAAAACCAATTATGTAAGCCTTACAAGCGTACTTCACCCTATGAGTCACCTTTTCATAGGCGTGTAAGAGCAATTCGGTCTTTTTTTCGCTGCTGCTGTTGGGTGGTGCAGGTGGCGCTGCCTTCGAATTCGTCTGCCTGTATCAGCGCGGTAGTGCTGCGCTTGTCATGCGTGCGGCGCTGCATGTCGTGGCGGTGCACCGGCTAGTCCACGTCCCTCGCCTCTCCTCCTCGTTCACCTCTGCATATCGTCCTTGGAACCGACCAGTGATGCCAACCTAATTGTCCGTTCGGTTACCTGCACTGCCGGAACTAGTTCATGTGGTGCCGCACTCGACCATTCGTTTTGGCAGTGCAAGTGGCGCCCTCTGCGCTTCGCCGTTCGTAAACGAGTGTAGGCATCGTGCAGGTTTAGCAGTGGCGCACCGACGGGAGGGGGGGGGTTGTAACCCCCTCCCCCTGAGACCGACCCTAACCCCCCTCCCACTCCGTAGCTGCTCCTATGTCCCAGAAGAATGTGGAACTAATGTCCTCTGCAAAACGCCGAAAAAAATAATAAAAATAATCATCATCATTGATGTTACTATTATGTGGCATTTTATTTATTTTTTTACGCCCGCAACAACTGTGTAATCGCATGCCCGGCTATTCGTGAAAAATTGAACACCCCCCCCCCCCCCCCCTTCCTGGCAGAGATCCTGGGTACGCTACTGAGGTTTAGTACAGACAGATCCCTGCACTACCTGCACTGATGTGCGAGCTAGTGCCGTTCGTGCAGAAGCATTTGCAGCCATGGCAGCAGACGACATACGCGTGCCATTCAGCGGCGTCCTGACCACAATGACGCCGATCATGAATGGTCGGCGTCAGTGCCGGCTGAAATTAACCGGCCTTCCCTGCTACATAGTGAAATACTTGCACAGCAGAAAACAATTTGTTGTAGTGGATGAGTGTTCGTCTGGTATGTTCCCTGTTTTCTTCAGGTGTGCCTCAGGGCTGTGTACTCGGGGCCTTTGCTTTTCTTAGTTTATGTGAATGATCTCATTGAAATTTTGTCTGATACAGTGTGTATAAAACTTTTTTGCTGATGACTGTACTATATACACAGCGATATTGTGTGAGAGTGATCACATTGTATTGCAGGACCGATTGTTACAGATTGAGCAGTGTGTCGAAATGGATATGGAAAATTAACGCGCAAAAACAGTCTTATTAACAGTTACACGTAAATTATGGCATAGTTCTTGTTCCTATACTCTTTGTAACCAAGAAATAGCAAATGTTACAAGCTATAAGTATTTAGCCGTTACACTTACTTGTAAATTACCCTGGTCAGGTCACGTTTCAGATATATGTGCATCAGCGTTTTAAGAAGTGTGTTTCTTAAACAAAGCTCCAGCAAATATAAATTACGGAGCGTAATACTTACATAAAGTCGAAATTAGAATATGCTTCCGTAATTGGGATCCCAAGATTAAGCAGGATATGTATAAACGTGAGATGTTGGAAAACATGCATTCAGATTCAGTTTCGGTAAATATAAAAGGTGTTATTTCACTACTAAATTTATGCAAGAACACTGGATTACAACATTACAGGTGCGTCGAAAATATGCTCTGATAGAGTTCTTGCATAACCTGTCAAAGCAAATTGACATGTCCATACTTTCATATGTGAAAACCCTTAGACACTAGAACGACTCGACACAATCATGACCATGCAATGAAACCGATATTTGCTAAAATGAATGCATCATCATCCTGATTATGATCATCACTCATCATCAGCCTATTAGGTCTACTGCAGGACGAAGGCCTCTCCAACGATTTCCAATCCATCCTATATACATAAACTTGAAACGAATGCATTTAAACAACAATTGCTTTCGCCAGATAATTTCTGATAGGAACGCGCTTCCTGATAACCACTTTTGAGGAGGCTGATTTTCAAACTGCATTGGAAAAATTGTTGTGGAAAAATGTAACCCTGTTTGATTGCTAATGGCGTCATTCATTTGTAATCCAGACTTACACTAATTATGTTTTGATTTCCACTTTTGCTTGGGTCTGTCATGACCTGCAGTATTGTGAAATGAATAAATAACTAAATAAATCAAGACGGGAGCCGCGTCCTCCATGACTTCCTCAAAGTACCACGGAATTCTCTTGCGTTGTATCCTAGTTTGAGCGCCAGAACTGTGACATCGTCGAACTCTTCGTCTTCGCTGTCTGAGTCCATCAGTTCGACGCTTGTTCGAACGATGGCTGCAGATGATGCAGTGCAATCCATAGCTACAACGCAATTAGCCATTTTGTGCATCCAACACCTCTCAAAAGCGTGCAGGCAAGGAACAACAGATGGATCAGTGCGAACAAACAAGTGGGAAGTGCGGAGCAGTAGCAAAAGGCAGGTATTCTCGGTGCCCCTTACGTTTCGCTCACGTTCTGGACCGCCACTGTCGACTTCAATTTTGTGACGTAAGGCTCCCATTATCGTTTCCTTCCTTCATGGCGGCGAGGCGCCGGCAGTGTTGTTGCGCGCGCCTTGGCCGCGGTGGCATCGCGGCGTCGCAGCGAAAGTTCCGAACAACAAAGAAGGGCGTTTGAATTTGAAAGGGTCCCTGAAAAGTTTCTAACGCGAAAGCGTTTCTTGGCTAGGTTGGCAATTGCGCGCGCCCAGCTGCCGTCCGCAAATGCAGTGCCCGGAAAGCACGTGACCTCTCCCGCCGGATGTAACGACGCCGGCGCCAACACTCGCCGCAGTGGCAGTCGGCGCGCGCCCCGCTGCGGTGGACCTACCTGCAGAGACGTCGCCGCGTTTCTTCGCTGGGTTGGCGAAAGCTCGAAATTGCGCGCCCAGCTGCGCGGCGTCGCCGTAGCAACACTGCGCGCGAAACGATCCAGCTAGCCCATCGTTCCTCGCCGCCTAAGTGCCCAGTTCGATCTCCAATTGAAAACACCCATTGAGGCGATCGCGACGTCGAGATGTACTACGTGCATCTCGACCGGTCCAAGTATGCTGTCACCGGAACGATAGAGGGTGACGGCGCCGGTGATCGTCTAATGACACCACCCACAACGCCGCGGCGGTCTCGCATTCACCAACGACCCGTACATTGTGAGAGATGCGTTGTATGTGTCCACCTACTATTCGGATCACAAGGCCATGGTAGCGTCTATGTATCCCGGTCCAAGTACGCTGTCACCGGAACGATAGAGGGTGACGGCGCCGGTGATCGTCTAATGACACCACCCACAACGCCGCGGCGGTCGTACTACTTCGATATGCCCTAGGCTGCCTCGGTCATATCTGCATATGCCCTGATACTATCTGGACGACGAAACAGAAGATATGTTAAGTGTCGAAACCACTTTAATGGCATCAAATCACGTAAATAAACACAATCCGGCCTCCCACATTGGGTCATTTTTATAAGACAACTCGGCAACACCAGTTTGCAGCACCCCTCCGCAACAACAATCTAGCCAAAAGAGAGGCTTTCGCGTTTTCATCTCATAAGAACATGCTTAGGGGTTGTCGAACTTTTTTTTTTTGACATTGCGTCACTGATTAGGCAACACAATTGTGAAATCATTCACACCACAAATAAAGCGAACTGCAATGCGCTAAGGCAGCTATGGGCTTATTTTTGTCGCCTTCCTCCTTACCACTGCTGTTTCTCCTCAAGTCGACCAGCCGCGGAGTGCGCGCTAGCGACGACTGCGCCTCCCGCGTAAGCCGCTCTGCCGAGCCCTCCGTAGCGGCATAGCGCCGAGATATCTTTCCTGAGGTCGCCGGCCCCGGCAGTGCTAGCCTCTGTAATAGAGCGCCGGCGACTCGTGTGTACGCTGCCAAATGCCGCGACGATACCATTGGCTGAAACGAAGACCACGAGAGCACATGCGTGGCACAGTTCACCTCAAGCAGGAGCACGTCGTTAACTGAGGGGACGATGTTCGCTGTCTGCCGGAAGTTACGTAATAATTGCAGTCGTAAACTGCGATTGTGCACCATCGTTTTCTTATTGTTTTTAATATAAAACAAGTGCTGCTAACTTTCAACTGCTGCGCGCAACATAGGTTCGCAGTTAGGTTGGGAAAATTACGTGCACGTCACTGGTTAGGGGACAATCAGCGGCCTCCTAATCCATCGTTCGATGGCGGGGGCGTTTGAAAGCGCCTTTTGGCGAGCTGCTGCGATCATTGCGACGCCCGTGTTCAAACTTTATTTTAATTACACAATTTGTGCAGAGCGCAGAAATATGTCCTCTAATGATCCTAATGACTGGCTCTACCGGATCACCATGTCTGCACAATATGGTCAAAACCGTGTCAGTGTCCCTTTAATGCTGCAGTATAAAAACTGGTATCGTACGCGCCTTCTACAGATAGCAGAATCTAACGGTACTCGCAAACGACGACTGACGAGAAGCGTAACAGCTTAGTCCGCCCCAAAATAACATTCCCTTGCGTGGAATGTTCACAACGCTTGAACGAACGCGGCATGCAGTTCGCGTCGGAGAGTGAAGCAGCCTTTAACTCTTACGACATGGAGGTTTCCCCTTCACTCTTTGGCCCAGACGGGGCAGAACGAGAGAGTACAAGACCTGCAGGAGCAGCAAAGCTTTACTGTCAGAGATGTAGGACTTGGCGGATGGCGTCGAAGATGTGTGGCGTAAAGCGCATTTGTGCTGGAACTTCAAAGCAGCGTCGTCATCCGCATTTCTTTTTGCGCGTTTTCTAGCTTACCGAGGGTCTTTGGAGATATTGGTATTTTTGTTCCTGTGAAAGCCTAATATACTCATAATGGAAAGAGCAGATTTGCAAAACACACATTAAAGAAGCCCATGTAGTGGAAATTTCCAGGAGCCCTCCATTACGGCGTCTTTCATAATCACAGCTGGTTTTGGGACGTTAAATCGCACAAATGAAATCAATCATCAGGCGTGCAAAACACGGACACAAGTGAAGTCGGCGTTCATTTGATCCGCTCCTCTTCACTTGTGTCCGTGTTTTGCACGCTTGCTATTTGTATTATGAATCCACACCAACTCGCGCAGCTTCCTGTCCTCTTGAGTTTCATACCTAATATACTATCGTGTTGTTTTTTTCTCTTTAGTTTTCTTTTAATCGACTGCAGGTGGTAAAAAAACATCCCCAAGTCTCCAATCCCTCATTTCCTATATAACGTGATGGTGACGTAGTCTAAACCAAAACATATCCGTCACATAAATTTATGTCTTACCATTATTAATGTTCGCTCATGATCTCGTACGTGGCCTCGTACTGGCATTCTATGCTACAGTGTTTATTATTTTTTGGTTTGCTGCCCTTGCATCCTTGTGCTAGCTGCCCTTGCAGCGGTGTCATGATGGCCGCTGTTTCACAGTGGGGTGACAACGATCCACGAGACGAAGGTGATCGGCACCTACATCGACGGCAAGTACGCACAAATTCTGCAGAGCACCTCGCGCCTCGTGTCGGTCGTGCCCACGGCAGCAGTGGTCAGCAGCACGCCCACGGCAGCTTTTCGAGCACCCGAGGCGACTCCCGCTGTCCGGCTGCCAAAACTTGCGCCGTCACCTAGCCCCAGGCACGTGACACGCTCCGACGTTGCCCAGGTGAGTGAACGAGCAAATCTGAAAAGTTGTTTTGCCATCGTCCGCCATCGGGAAACCAATCCTTGTTAAATTATGCAAGGAATTACGTAGTGCCTACAGCGACCTTTGCCACTCGATCCACATATCGCCATTCGAAAGTTGCAACTCTTAGTTGCTCCGTAATTGCAGCGTATTTGGCCCGCGGAGTGCAGTACTGTAAAAGAGACCCGCATACAGGAAGAACAGAAGGGCTGCGTTTTGTCGACTTTTTAGGCAGGGAGAGCAGTCTGTCTGACCATGCACGTGCGCTAAGTCTATTTATTAATATCACGAGAAAGGGGCTAGGGAAGCAACAGTATCCCAGAAAGGGTGACGATCTGTCAGCGCGCTTAACTCAAACGCACTGTGGCGCAGCCTGGACCGCTTAGAGTGAGGCTAGCGTCGTGTGCTTTACCGCCGGAATAATATTCACTTGATCATTTATTTATTGAAAAATTGGCAGATCCCACGTGCAGTGGGAATCAAGGAATTGCGAAGCACACATCGGGAACGTAAAATGGATCTCCATTGTTGTCTCGCTATACCGATTTCGGTACCTATGAAGCAGTGTTCTACGGAACGTCGTTCCAAGTAACGACGTTCCTTGAACTACTTCCTTTTTGGAGGAACGAAGGAACGCCACCGTTACATTCAGGGTTGGCGGAACTGTAACGGCAACGCGTTACATTTTCGAGGTAACGGAACGGGAACGAAGTTCCTTCTGTAAACGGTCAATAGGCGTTCCACATGCACGATGGGTAGGCTGGGCTGCAAGTTCAACCGCCGAGTCTCGAGTGCTCGCTTTCCTGTTAGCTCACTCGGTCAAAAGAAAACCACACGCAGGATGCCATTTCTTTACTCTCCCTCTCTGTTCGAGGTTTCGACGAGGGCGAAGCTTCCCTTTCGCCATTGCAGCCGCTCCCTGTGGCTGGTCAAAATGTTTCCGTCTGTCAACCAGCCGTGTACGCCAATGCAGGCAGAACCGAGGCCAACCGTGAAATTTGTTTGGGCCCGCCGCCACGGCTCCCTTCGAACTATGAGACGCAGTCACCGCGGAATTTGTTATCGCCGCTCAGCGCATGGGTTCTGAGAATGCGCTTACGGCTCCCATGTGTGGGCCTCGGCGTCATTGGAATTTTCTAAATGCGAAGCATTTCTTAGCGAACTTCGGCGACTTTGAACGTGTCTATCTATCTATCTATCTATCTATCTATCTATCTATCTATCTATCTATCTATCTATCTATCTATCTATCTATCTATCTATCTAGCCGCCTACGATATTGTGCTCTCCTGGCCGTTTGGCTAATGGGATGTTTAAGAAAATTGGTATGCCACAACATGACTGCACGAAGAACATAAATGACAGGTCATAACATGAAAATAATGATATGCATGTCATGAGCGTAATGATTTACATGTCACGGTCTTGGCGCTCTCCTGGCCATTTCGCTTATGGTATATATGCGAAAATTGGTATGGCACAACATGACTGCATGATAAATATAAATGACAGGTCATAACATGAAATCATGACATGCATGTCATCAGCGACATGATTTACATGCCATGCATTTCGTTAATGGATGTAGACGAAAATTAGCGTGCACGACGTGACTGCATTACGAACATAAATGACAGGTCATAACATGAAAATCACGACTTGAATGTCATGAGCGACATGATTTATATGCCCCGGAGTTGGTGCTCTCCTGGCCGTTTCATTAATATGATGTATAAGAAAACCGCTATGCCACAACATGACTGCATGAGGAACATAAATGACAGGTTATAACATGAAATACATGACATGTATGTCATGTTTTTGAAGTCAACTTGAAGTTGAAGTCAACCTTCATTACCTGGAAAGGGAAAGGGCTTCTTCAAAAAGCCGGCGTGTGTATCGGATCAAGAGTGGCCCCCATATTAAGCGATATTTTCCTCGGAAAAGTCGACACGGCACTGCAATATAGACTGCCCACAATGGTTAAAGGCGTGTTCCGATTCGTCGATGATTATTTAATTTTCCTGCCAAAATCGGATGGACCTGAATGCGTAACTGAAGTGTTGAGCGCTTTTCAAGTCGAAGGAAGGGGACTACACTCTTAGCTGCAGTAGAGTGCTGGGCACTCCTTTCGGCAGAGTAAACGCCTGTCCCATATTTCACTCTCTTTTCAGGAGTGCTGGGCACTCTCTGTAGCACAGAGTGCGCGCACTCTCTCGCACTGAGTGCTGTCACTCTGGCTGAAGGGGAATGAAGTAATGCTTCTCCGCGGGAGTTCAAGCACTCTTTTCATGAAGGACGTAACGAAAAAAAAAAAGAAAGAAAATGGTGCGGCGCCAAGCTTTCGATCGTACCATGCAACAGCGAATACGCCGAGAGAACGCGCGTAAACGACAGATCGCATATATAAAACATGCATCCATGCACAACGCACACACAACACAACAACGTTAAGCATATAAACACCCATTGCGCAAAGCATTCAGAGTGTCTCGGCTTTCCCTGTATTGCCAGTGAAAATAGCGGTGTTCTGTGTAATTAAGCACTGAATATAGACAGAATCCATGAAAATGCCTGGTAACCCTTCGGGATATTGAGTACACTACCTGTTCAAACGAAACAACATAATATTCGACGTCGTTACGATTAGCGAATACCGTTATGATCAGCTGTTTTCTTCACGGCAACAGTGCCGAGCACACGTACGGTGCCATGCGGCGCGGCTGGTCCAGCGTAGCGGCAGCCACGCTCTCATTAATCGTCAAGGTGTAAAAGAAATCGTAGACAATGCTGATTCGGAAGCACAAATGAAAAAAAAAAAAAGAATATCTCGCCCTAGACCAGTAAACGCGGAAAGCGAGCTGATTCGTGTACGCACGGCACTTGTATCACTCGTCGATACCACCGCGAAAGTAAACATTCCAACGCTAATTGACAGTACCGGACATCGCAGGGGCACTTCAGAACACAGAAATGAAAGAAATCAAGAACATACAACACTACGAAAATAAGCAGCGACAACATGAGAATCGAACCCGGGTGCGCACGCACAGCAAGCGGACACGCTACCGATCACGCCACCACACCACGGTCTGCCAGAGGCTTTATTCGCGGCCCTATATATCTACCGAATGTATTGCTACTCTGCTTCTGAACCTAAGAGCTTCGAAGTTGATCGGTATGAGCATGTTTCCGTTCGGTCAATGCAGAAATTGCGAGGCGGTGAGAAAACCACCCGCTAAGCACTGCGCTATGAATTATTCTTCATATCGTCGTGCCGTGCGGCTCAATTTCGTGCTACCCTACGCATCACAGATGTTTCGATCGCTAAATGTAAGCAAACATCTGCGTAAAAGTAAGGTATCTCAGCGTGTCATACTCAAGTATGCGTATTCCATAGGCATGTGCTGTTCAGCAATTTTGATTAATGCTGCCGTGAGCCGCACGCGTCCACTGGCACCAGCGCGTTCCTAGCGGTTCAAAAACCACCCGCATTCGCATACAAAAGTTGCGTACGTCACTAGGTGCCCTACACCAACGTATATAACTTATACGCGTGTGACCTGTCGTGCGCTACACACACACTGGCAGCGGCGTTTCCACATCGACTTGGCGATCAGCTGTTTGTGCAATCAGTATATACCTGCGCGCTGCGACATGCTGTCGCCGTATGTGCTGTACTCAACTACTAATTCTGGTCATCGGCGACAGCTATTTTCCTTGCTAATTACACCTATTTTTGAACAGCACGTGGCCATGAAAACGAATGAGCAAGGCGTGCCATGCCGCAAGGTGAAGCATAGCCTACGCAAGACAGGTCTCCAAGGATTTCGCATTTCTGTTTTCCAAATGTGGGCGTTGGACCTCTTACACAGATGCTGCGGTATCAATGTTAAGAAAAAAAAATCTGTTACTCTGTTCTTCAGTCAAATAACCCATCTCCAGAAAACAGGCAGTGTCTACGCATTTTCTGTTGTCAACGGAGGAGAACGCTATGCCTGTTGGCAACTGAAGATTTCACAAAGCAGGCACAGGTGACTGACTGACAGATGCGGAGATCCTCAAAGTCACTGACATATACTCTCACATATTCTTAGCATTCCATGCCCTTGATGCTTAAGTTGGTGTTACACTTACGCACATCAAACTATGCTGCGATTGATAAATGAACAGCCAGTCGTTGTTTGAACATCACTGTTCTCTTCCACCACCTATTTCTCTCGTACAGTGTGTTGCAAGAAATACCAGTTAAATCTGCCTGGTAGAACTTCAGCAGTAACAATAACAGATCACTATTTTAGCAATTTATTTTCACTCACAAGTTTTATTCTTTAGTTCCCATGCATGAAAATTTGTCCCACCACAACCAACACAACAAACGTTTGTTCTAATATTTTATTGGAATCAAAACAGTAACAACTATCATGTCAGTGCAAACATATACATTTTCATAGCACGCACAAAACTGTTTTTGAACATTGAGCTCATGGAACAATGATGTGTACAATACAGCGTAAATACTCAGCAATTTTATGCAGTAAAACAGTGTGAAAGAACTGTTTACTGATATGGTTTGAATGTTACTATGATGCTCGGTGGTGCATGCATTTCTTAACAGTGTACCAATGTGTTCGTACGTTTCTAACAGATGACAAGCACAAAGTAAATAGATCTGCAAACACACAATGGTAATTACATAGGCTAAGTCTAGCATCACTCTTTAACTAATACACAACTAATACACAACTTTAACTAATACACAACTACAGCTCACTTATAATCCCACTGTCAATAATGGGCATGCCTACATTAGTGCACTCAACTGTTTACGTGCTAGCTGGCGCTATGAGTTGTGACCAGATGAATTATTAAATGTGAAGCACTTCTTGGTGAACATAGTTACTATCTATCTATCTATCTATCTATCTATCTATCTATCTATCTATCTATCTATCTATCTATCTATCTATCTATCTATCTATCTATCTATCTCATTTGCCTGGTAGACCCCAACATTTTGGAGGTAAGGTATAAATGTGTGACTAACACGAATGACAAGTATTTGATATTGCTGACCTGATATACTCATCATATATGTCATGATTAACAATACCGCAATCATGCATAGCTCACAACCGTAGTTCTTGGACCACAGTATGCGAGTATGCACCACAGGTGTTTGGATTTGATAAGGCCTATGTCAATCAAGGACCAACTAAAATAGACATATGAAACACCGTGGCTGCAGGGACCGAACCCACAACACTGAGCGTTGCATGAAGTTTTCTGCACCTCACATGGCGCATTGCTTCCAGGATCAGCACACATTTTGCTGTTCATGATTGACACAGAATAACCGGCTCAAGCAGCTTCGCTCTTAAACCAAGAGAGGAACACCATTTCTCGTAGCTTGCATTTGAAATGCAGACATAACACACACACACACACACACACACACACACACACACACACACACACACACACACTGTGCGATGTCAGTGCACGTTAAAGAACCCCAGGTGGTCGAAATTTCCGGAGCCCTCCACTACGGCGTCTCTCATAATCAGAACTGGTTTTGGGACGTAAAAGCCCACAAAAACAAAACAAAACAAAACACACACACACACACACACACACACACACAGACATGCACACACCGCCTACAAAGCAGTAGGGGGGTATTGAACACGGGCCCTCAAGGTGCCAAGCAGGCACACTACCACTATGGTCGCTCCTTCAACGTGGTTAAGAGTAAATAAGCCTATTGCACCAGCAGTTGTTATATTGGTGCTTGCGTTATGTGGATTGCATTTCTAATGTATGATGACCACTATCATACAACGCATATATGTCTGTATGCTATTGTGCAACTTTGCTCTATACCGTAGGAATACCTCAACAAACAATGCTTCTGAGACCACATCAACGCACGCACCATACAGTGCATTTTTCTTTGACAAAATAGACATTTGTTCTTTGGACTAATGTGAGTATCAATATTACATCATACCATGAGCTATCACTCATTCACCATACTATCAACGTCCCTGGTTAGCCCACGTTAAGCATACATCTTGAGTGGGTATTCATTTGTTTTGCACAAGGAGCTTGATTCTACCTGTAACGCTTCGCTGAATGACAAAGAATTCGTCATTGGCAAGTTCTTTGCAGACTGCTTCACATGACGCCGATTCACACAGTGTGGCGGACCTGCAGGATCTTTTCTTGCTTAACATTAATGTCACGGTACATTGTACATGCCTTATTTTCCTATTCAAATAAATGAATACCAAGCACCATGGCTGGAAAGCCCCTTTGACCTAAGCAATGATGTGCATTTAAGTATTGCCTACATTTGAGCCAATTAGTAAGTAGCATGAGCTTAAATGAAAGCTGAGTAGGCTGTGAAGCAGTCAGGGTTTAATGAAGGTTGAATTGGAGGAGTTTCCACAGGGGTCTTTAAAAAGTGCTACGTTTTCCGCAGTGGAGTGTTTGCAAACGCTTGCCAGCAGTTTGTGTATAACCAACCACACAAGTCCCATTGTTCATTCATAGTCTTAAAGGTATGCGAATTTGATCCAGCACATTGTGAGGCACAGAGAAGCCTTCCCATGATCGATCTTGTGGAAAAAGTGGTGGGCCAGCGACTCTCGCTGCTTCACCGGAAAAATCTTCCTGGAAAAGATGCAAAATAACGAGGTCCATTAGACATTTTGTGCACATAAAAATGAAATCTTCGTTGAAAATGCTTACTTCGCTTCTCTTATAGCAGTCTAGTTTTTAAACACATGTTACACTTAACAGTGAGATTCTGGTAAGTAGTTTCTTGTTAGCTTCGTACTTGCTGTGCGGCACACACATTTATACGAAATGCACAAAGGCAAAGAAACGCGAAACAACGTTACATGTGCACTTTAAAAAGGTCCGCAATGTTAGTAAAGTCCATCGCGCAGTTACACATGTCGCACTCGAGCGTCTTGTCAAAGGCCGCCCCAGTGTTACTAGGCGCCAATAATATGCAAATGTGGACATATTGCCCGGCTGAGGGGGAAAAACAAAAGAACTGATTATCGGAACTGCGCGAATGTTAAAAATATGGGTTACATGCACATATAAACACATGACGACGTGATAAACACATCGGCTGCGGACCGGAATGGCGAGGATTAGATCCCGGCCACGGCGGTCGCATTTTCGAAAAAGGCCAAAATGCGAGAGGCCCGTATACGGCGCGTTATCAGTGCACATCAAAAGAACACCGGATGGTCAACACTTCCCGAGCCCTACTGCGTGCCTCATGATCATATCGTGGTGTCAGCATGTATACCACAGGAGCAATTATTACTTGCGATAGCCGCAGTCTTTCGCGTAAGTTTACATTCACCGAAAGCATGAAGTTGAAGCCTTCTCGCATGAAATATTATCACACAAGATTTTTCTTTTTAAGTGAAGGGGCGATTTCGTGAGCTGATCGAATGACCTTCCGACGCCTGTACTGCCTTCACGGGTGTTCCTAAACGCGCCTTTATGTCGCGTCGTTTCTATATATGCGCCTAACGCCTCCTTTTTGCCTTTAATTTCGCTTAGACAGCGCGCTGTGTAGAACAACACGTACACATGCATCAGCGGCGATAAAGACCAACAAACAAACAAAACAAATGCATGACTTACCATGGGTGCGCCGGAATGGGCCGAGCTTGCACGGTTGCGCGTGGCGGCAAGGCGAAACCATCACTGTCCCAGCATAAGTTGCCCTGCCGTCACATCACAACCTTCGCGTTCAGCGGCAAGAACACAGTGAGACTGCCCGCACAAAACACGCACAGTGTGTCAACTCAACAGCACCATTCTCATGCAGCGTTCACAGAGCCAACTGGCCATAACTTCGATATCCGCGATACGGCTGAGCTTGCTTCGGGCACCCACAGCGGCACACGCGCAACTGGAGCCCGACAGAACCCTCGCACCGGCGCCCGGCGCTATTCTGTTGATATCTCTCCACCCGCCTGCGTTTGCTTTTGCTTTTTTAAAGACGATAGTCTTTCTTGGGATACTTCAACGCAGAAATTTTGGTCTGTGTGTGTGTGTGTGTGTGTGTGTGTGTGTGTCCTGCTGCGAAAGGTGAACCCCTTCCTCAACGACCACCCAGCTTGAACTGGTGGCTACGTTCATACTTCTGAACACAGTCGGCCAAAAAGCAAATATTACGCATATCTGAGGCGCAACATCAATACGTATGTATTGGACGGTGTGTTCCTTCAGTAGAAAATACATAGATGCGTAATTCTAAAGACCCTAGTGCTTGTTAGGATGCGCAAAAGCGGACGTTTCCTGTACTAGGCAAGCTTCTTGCGTTTCCCGTAACCATGGCCAGATGGCGCCCTTATCTCGCGCTCAAACAAAATGCGGCTGGATGATATTCAATGACAGCAACGATCAGACCATATCAATACAGGGCGAGGAGATACCCAGAGTACGAGAGTACAATACCTCAGGATATGGATAAATGATGGGAATAGATACATAGAAGTACAAGAAAAAGCTATGATAGTTAAAGGAAAGAGGAACTCCGCAATAATGAAGCATAGAGCGCTGTGGGGTTACAACAGGTACGAGGTAATTCGAGGTTTGTGGAAAGGTGTAATGGTGCCAGCACTTACATTCGGAAACTCAGTGGTGTGCATGAGGTCAGAGGTTCAATCAGGGCTGGACGTGAATCAGAGGACGGTCGGACGTCTCGCACTGGGCGCCCATGGGAAGACCACAAATGAGGCTGTTAAGGGGGATATGGGATGGTCTGACTTTGAGGGAAGGGAAGCTCAGAGTAAAATTAGGTACGAACAGAGATTAAGGAATATGAAAGAAAGTAGATGGGCAGCGAAAGTATTCAGGTATTTGTATAGGAAGAACGTTGATTCACAATGGAGGAAGAGAACTAGGAAGCTAACCAGTAAGTATACATCCAGTAACGAAACGGATGGGACGAAAAAGAGCGTTAAGAGCATGGTCAGAGCGGCGGAGAACTCGGATTTGATAGCAAGAATGGAGAAGAAACCGGCATTGAACAACTACCGAAAAGGGAAAGACGAAATCAAGAGAGAAACATTTTACGATAATTCAAAGGGAAGCGCTTTACTGTTTGAGGCAAGGTCCGGTTGCCTGAGAACCCGAAGTTACAGAGCGAAATTCAATAAAGAAGGGGACACATGTACGTGCTGTGGAAAAGCTAGGGAAACGAGAGACCATATTTTGATTGAATGTACAGATGTCCACCCAGGTGTAGCTGTGGACACTACCCTACAGGAGGCCATGGGTTTCAGGAGTAACAGGGGAAAGCTGAACATGCCGGCGATAGATATAAGTAAAAGGCGCTTAGAGCATTGGTGGCGCAAAAGTATGGAGCAAACAAAAGCACAAGGTAGTTCGGGTAAGATTGTTACATCACAGCAGAACGATAATAGATAAAATAAATAGACGAGGAAAAAATTTAGTTGTGAAAATATGTGTGATTCGGGAAAAGAAATGGTTGTAAACGAAAACGAAATAAAGCTAGAGCTTGGTAGCCCGGCCACCGCCCCGTTATAAAGGGGACGCTCCTAATATCCATCCATCCATCGTGCCGAACGGAAGGCAGGGAACGGCCGCCCGCCACTCCGGCCGGTCCCTTTCTCTCCTCGCGTCTCTTCGTTTTCCCTCTCGCTTGCGCAACTCCTCGGGGGGGAATAGAAACACGCGAAACGGGACTCGTGTAGTACGGCCGGTAGAAGGCTATCGTCTTTCGACGGCATTTGCAGCGAAGCACGGAGATACGCGGCCAATTTTTAAAGACGATAGTCTTTCTTGGGGTACTTCGACGCAGAAATTTTGGTCTGTCTGTGCGTGTGTGTGTGTGTCTGTCCTGCTGCGAAAGGTGAACCCCTTCCTCAAAGACCACCCGGCTTGAACTGGTGGCTACCTTCATACTTCTGAACAGAGTCGGCCAAAAAGCAAATATTACGCATATCTGAGACGCAACATCAATACGGAAGTATTAGGCGATGTGTTCCTTTAGTAGAAAGTACATAGACGCGTAATTCTAAAGACCCTAGTGCTTGTTAGGATTCGCAAAAGCGGACGTTTCCTGTACTAGGCAAGCTTCTTGCGTTTCCCGAAACCATGGCCAGATGTCGCCCTTACCTCACGCTCGTGCGGTTAGCGCAAGGCAGGGGAACGGCCGCCCGCCACTCCGGCCGGTCCCTTTCTCTCCTCGCGTCTCTTCGTTTTCTCTCTCGCTTGCGCAACTCCTCGGGGAAATAGAAACACGCGAACCGGGACTCATGTAGTACGGCCGGTAGAAGGCTATCATCTTTCGACGACATTTGCAGCGAAGCACGGAGATACGCGGCCAATTTTTTGTTTTGTCTCCTTGCGCGCGCACTCGTCTTTAACAGCGTACTAGACGTGCGGTGGTGGAATTCTTGGCTTGCTTTCTCTTGTCGGTGCCGATCGGTGCGCGTCAGGCAGGCCGTCCAGAGACGCGATCCGACTGCGTGCGCCGACGCACAATCTTTACGCGGCGCGCTCGCAGAGAGTCGCGTGTACTTTTTCTTGTTGGACTGTATATTCAGGATATCAAGGTACGTTGAGGCTTGTCACGTCCAGGCCGGCAACGCTGCAATCGCATATCGTTGTGCGGTGATATTTGCTAACGATGGAGTACTGGGCGCTGTTCACGCTACGGACGCTGGAGTTCCGCGAGTTTCTAACTCTACATAAGCAGCATGGGAGCTCGCAGACCATGTTCTTCCTTGAACGGAAGAGTAAGCCCCGCGGCTGACTCCGCATTCCTCCCACCTAGAGTTGAATAACTCTGGGTAGAGTAATGAAGTTGTCCTACCCTCGCATTACTCCCCCTTCAGCTAAGAGTGTATGCTTCACCAAATAACTGCCCTCAGACAACCAAATTCTCTTTCTGGACCTACAGCTCGACTTCCAGGGGCATCATGTATGCTGGTTTTATAACCCGAGGTCTAGCAAACCCCTGCTGAATTTTAAGTCAGGGCATTCGAAGCTAGTGAAGCGAGGTATTGCCACATCGACGCTGGGATCAGCACTCAAGAAGTCCTGCGCCCACCGGGTTCAGGACAGCTTCACCTTTCAGGTGCAGATATTACAGGACGCAGGATTCCCTGTGACCGTTCTTTCCTCGGTGTGCGAGAGGTTGTTGAGGCAAATGAAGAAAGGAACCTGCGAAGATCGACAAAAAGTGACTAAGTATGCGGTCATTCCGTACAAGCATAGGTTGGCCCATAATCTCAAGAACGTCGGCAACAGGTTCGGCGTCAACGTTGTGTTTTCTGCAAAACACAAGCTGAGCAGGATGTGCCCCTTCGTCAATCAGGACTCTCGAAGAAAAAAGAAAGGATGTGAAATCAAGCATGATCAGAAGTCCCAGGAGTATGTGCCGTGTGAGTGTGATGTGGTGTACAGGATTCCGCTATCGTGTGCTAGAACATATATTGGACAGACGGGACGCTGTATTAACACTAGACTCAAGGAGCACAATTCTTCTTTGAAGAATACGGCTCATTCTAATCTATCTATGCAATGTAGATCATGTGGGTGCTCCCCTGGTTTCACAAACACCAAGGTCATCTATAAGCACTGCCATCAGATAAACAGAGAAGTAGTAGAAGCGTATCATATTGCTAACGAAAAAGAAAACTGTGTAAGCCAAGCTTCCATTGATTTGTGTAACAAAGAATTAGATTTTCTGCGGCAGGCGTTTTTGTGAATGTCATGATTTTATCCTACTTGGACATGGCGCGGCGACAATCCACGACACGTACACATGCATGAAGCCTTTATATGTGTGTAATGGCCAATGAACCATTCAGTTGCGAGTCAGCGCTTGTTGTGTGCGTCGCTTCTTCTGTCAGTCTTCGTGTTTTTTGCGCGCTGTTACCTTGAGATGATGTAGTACATGCCGCGCGTTTTGCTAATAGGATGTATACCAAAATTGCTATGGCACAACATGACTGCATGACGAACGTAAATAACAAGCCATAACATGAGAATGATGGCATGCGTGTATGAACGGCAGGGTTTACATGCCACAATCTTGATGCTCTTGCGGCCGTTTCGTTAACTTCATATGTACCAAACTCGGTATAGCGAGACAACAATGCAAATCCATCTTATGTTCCTGATGCGTGCGTCGCATTTCCTTAATTCCCAATGCACGTGGGATCTGCTAATTTTTTTACAAAGAAAACCACTGGTCAAAGCAAGCGAGCAGTGACAGGTGTTACACTACGGAGATAGGGAGGCTAGTTACATTCGTAGGCGCCCGCAGTGGCGCAGGAAAGGGCGCCATGCGAGCCCGACGACGTGGGGAGGGATAGCAGTCTTTCGCTTTGTATGAGCCAGCCTGAAAAAGCAAGCAAGGGTCGTTCCGAAGGCTGGACACACTGTAGGTATCCTTTACATGACATATGAAAATCATGGACCACCATCTTGCCTTCTGTTGCATCTAGATTCTGTTGCAATGAAGAAGCACGTGGAGATATGGTATATTTATTGTTCTTTCTTATTCGCATAACGAAAGGGAGTTTGTATTGTCACGTAGTTGGGACACACGCAGCACTCGAGACGAAGCACGCACGACACAAGGTAATGTCAGGCAAACTGTTTATTGCGCGAACTTGTGCCCAGCAAAACAAGGCCAATCACAATTCACAGCAACAGCGGCGTGAACAGTCGTCGGTCGACGGAAAGACTGACTAGCGGCGCAATGCGTCGTCTTTTATACACGCGTCATAACGCGTTCTCGCATTATCTCTGGAGTTCCAGAATTCGCTGCAATGTGCGCGTCAAACATGCAAAGTCTCAAGAATGGTCGACACGGTTCCAGAAGTGGCATGCGAGACAAACGCGGCCTGCATTGCGCGTAACAGAAAGTGATAACAGCACTCGTCGCAAACAATCAAAACGTGCGCGCGTGCCACTAGGAAGTGATAACGGCTTTACACTTAAGCCAAAACAACCGCTCGTGTCAATATGATATTAGGAGATGTTGGCGCACAAATAAGGCGCCGGCTGCTCCTTGGCTGGTGGGTTGTTCCCTTCAACATGCATGGTTGCGAAGCATTATGAGAAGCAATGTGGCATAATCACAATAACAGTGGTTCCGTCAGAACGGTAATGGAAAAAAAGAACACATTCACAAAGTATACGTATATAAGTTCAAACATATGGCAATACTCTAGCAAAATTTTCTAATAAATAAATAGGAATGTCACTGGCACAAACACCTCCATAGTGAGTCAGAGGCACGTGGTCGTGTAACGGAATCACTCGACATTGTATAACATAACAGTACAGTACCTTGTTAAATAATCATAGAAATTCCAAAAAGGCGGAATAGATGAAAACACCAAATGCGCTAATAACGTCCAGCAATGCCGCTTTCTTCCAAATACGTTTTTAGTGCTTTCAGTGCGTTTTTTTGCAATGCCGTCGCCGGTCATGGGCCCAGAAGTTTCCTTAAACTGAATGGCCGACGGTCCAGTGTCATCAGAGCTGCCTTTAGTCGATGTCTTGGTTCGTCGTGATTTGGGCAGTCTAGGACCAGTTGACTTATATCTTCGTCTTGAAACCCACAATCACATTCGGGAGTTCTAGCACGGCCAATTTCGTGTAGAAAATGCTTTTGTGTAGGCAGTACCTAACCTTAAGCGATGAATGAGGGTTTCCATACTTCCCTTAAAGATAATGCTATTCTGAGTTCAATAAATGGATCGATATGATACAAGTCACATCCTTTAAAATTTTGATAAAACCTCGTACTTCTGGTCATTTTGAAAGATGCTGTCTTTATAACACAGAGCAAGTCATTTTTCGACAGTGGGAGGGAAACCGTGGCATCTTTCTGATGGGCTTGTCGTGCTGCGTCATCGGCTGCTGTGTTACCCGGAAAGTTGCAGTCGCCTGGTATCTACTGAAATACTATTTCGTGTTTCTCTTGGTTTGCTATTGAGAGTTCTTTAAGTGTCTTATATATTATACTATCGCTGATCCTGTGTGCTTTCGAGCTACGCAGGAATGTTAGGGCTGCCTGTGAGTCACTAAATATTACCCATATGAAAGGCTTCCAGCAGCTCGCACGCTAGTCTCTCCCTGCTTCTGCCTAGAATTTTTACTTGTTTGAATAAGGGCTCACACCCCCGACAAGGGCTACAATGCGCGGGCAAATTCGCTCCTTCTCTCCTCGTGATCGAAGCGGCATGCTCCGCTATGCGTTCGTTTACGCAGCACCCTGTTTGGCCCACGTAGGAACGTCCGCACGTGAGCGGGATTTGATACACCACTCCTGTGGCGCATTTTCGGAATGATTCCGCATGCGTTTTTCCGCAGCCGCTTCGCCGTTGTCCTTTCCTGCAAACCCTTGGGCATAAGCCGGCGAGCTTTCTTGGCGCTGAAAAAACAATTGGTACACCATGCCTGTCTGCTACTTCATGTTATGGGCAACTTTGTGCATATATGGCACAACTGTGACCTTCTTCTTATCTATGCGCTCTGTGTTGCGTTGCTTCCACGCTTTTCTTTTCTTACCTTACCGAGAAGTTTCTCAGCCACAGCAGTGACGATCGTAGTGGGGAAACCTGCAGAAAGCAACCTCTTGACTTGATTATTGAAGTTATCATGCATGGCATGCGGGCATGATTTGTTAAGAGCTGAGTCCAGACACGAGTTTGCAATTGCCCTCTTAACTATCTTCGAATGCGCCGACTCAAAAGGCAACAGCTCTTTCTGCGCTCTTGGAGCATATCGCCAACAGACGTGATGCGAACTAAAAGACAGGTTAATATCTAATAACTGCAGTGATCCGTTGGACGGGATTTCGTGCGTGAACACTAAACGTTTACCACATTGTCTAAAGCTGGTTAAAATCCTGCTCACCAAATCAGCGTGTGTCATGGTTATGTGCTTAGAAATAACAATTAAAAAATCATCTACATATGGGAAGGCCTTAAGAACCCCGTGATCAGCAAGCTCACGACTAAGGGAGCGGTCTACGGCGGCTAAAAATATATTACACAGCACGGTAGCAACGCATGATCCTATGCATAGGCCCTGCCACTGAATGTAAAACTCATCATTAAAGGATATAAATGTGGCTTGTAAATAAAATTCTAACAATGACATGAAACTGTCGACCGACACTCCGGCAGAGTTCTGAAAGCTAGTCTCGCCATTTTCCTCAATGCACTCCCTAACTGCCACGAACGAATGATCATGAGGCACTGAATAAAACAACTCATCTATATCTACAGAAAAGGCATAGCCTACACGAACATTATCATCATCATCATCATCAGCCTGTTTAGGTCCACTGCAGGACGAAGGCCTCTCCCAACGTTTCCACTCCGCCCTATCCTGAGCGAGTTGGTTCCACTTTATGCCCGCAAACTTTTTAATTTCATCGCTCCATCTAACCTTTTGCCTACCTCTGTTGCGTTTTCCCTCTCGTGGTATCCATTCCGTCGCTCTTACTGTCCACCTATTATC
>JABSTT010004134.1:0-24183 GCA_013339685.2 Hyalomma asiaticum | reverse complement strand
GTGTCTTCAGTAGAAAATACATAGATGCGTAATTCTAAAGACCCGAGTGCTTGTTAGGATGCGCAAAAACGGACGTTTCCTGTACAGGCACGCAGTACCTACCCATCTTGCTCATTATATACCTGCATTGCCCAATATCCACCCACTATGCCTAGCACCCAGTATCGACCAATCTTGCACATTATCTACTCACCGCGCCCAATAGACCCTTTTCATAGATATGGCACCTGGTTTTAGGCTTCATGATGGTGCGGGGCGCCATCATGAAGGCTTCGCTGCAGAGTGGAGGAAGGCGCGAGTGCTGGCAGCTGGTTCCCGTGTGTTCTGCCGAAATCTCGTCTGTGTTTGCGAACATGCTTTTTTTTGCAGTGTGTTCATGCCCCCGAAGATCTTGTCTACAATGAGTGATATTTTGTGCCCACTAAAGGGTTGGTCGGGCAGAGTGGCTTGGTCGCAGGACGATGATAAACCTGCAAGCGTGCTTTGTCAACGTCTGTGGCAGCGTGCACCATCAACACCTGGCACCACCCGAATGAGAAAAAGGGCTCGCCATATTTTGGTGAGGTTTATGTTGCCATATCAACTTTTCATGCTTCCTAGGAACAAGAAAGGTGAGTCGCTACCGTTCTGTGCGTGCACATAAAACATGCTTCCGGTGCTGTGTACGCAGTGACGTTTCTGTTCGCACTGTTTACTGATGTTTTCGTTTTTTCTCCCACAGGGAACACCGAGGGGGCACCATTGTATTTTGAGGGTCATCGTACATGTTCTGCAGCAGGAAAGAAGTATTTTTCAATAAAGTTAATTGAGCAAAGCTTGGTTGTTTTTGTTAGTCATTTCCCGGGCCCCTCTGAACGGCATGGACTAGTGTCCGCATAGCTTGTTGGCAAAAAGCTTACAGAATGTGACTGCAGGTAAAAAAAGAAAAATCGACGCGAGAATTAATATGATGAATTATGCTTGTCTTAACCTTAGTGATGAACTCTGCAAGAGCATTTGGCGAGAATACTGCGTAATCACTTTAATGGCAAGACTGTCAACCTTTCTTGTATGCACCGATAAATTCTGTCGTTATTCACGGTACTGCTTGTGGCTGTGGTCATCGCATAGGAAATGCACGCATCCTTATTTTTGTTTGGAGCGTATTATATTTGTAGTCGCCCTTGGCTCCCGGCTGCCCTAGCGAACCTTCATACTCGCGCATTGCAATCCACCACATGTAAGAAAAACAATAAAAAGGAAAAGAAAGCTCAGGTTGCGCCACTGAAGCTTTCCTATGTACGGCGCGTTTACGAACAAGAGCCCATCGACAAGTGTGTTTTTACTCATTTATTGTATGGAGGCGTTTGTTTACGACTAGGTTTTTAAAACATTAAGCCATACGAGGCTAGGCTTTAGTGCATTCTTGTCGTTCGTAGGGGAAAAACCGTCGGCCGATCTCAGAGGTAATGAAAAACCTTTTTACGTGCAGGAAGCTTCGGACATTCCGCCCCTTATAATAATACACCAGACAACTAGTTCAACTAGTTTGGGCTACAAGAGTAGGTTACAAGTGACTCGCAGTGGCCATCTGTAGATATAAACTTGGCCGATAACCTATAAGGTTGTAGCCAAATGAATTAGCGTACATGCCTCCTTAATCACAAAGTTAGGGTCACGGCCATTACAATATAGTAAAAGTGAATACACGCACCCTTTTCTAATCACATGTGGTGCACCACAGCTCCTCTGGTTTCTGATCAAATTTATAACCTTTCACTGTTTTTGCCACGGCATACTCAATGCTAGCACATTGGACGTTTGGATTATCGTACAACAGGTTCGAACAATTAAGCACCCCAATAACAAACAGGAGCTATTCAGTATTTGGCGATGCTGGAGTATCACGTACTCGCGCATTGACATTCGCCGGCTCGTGTCATCTGCTAGTCTGCCCTCATCATGGCAGCTCGCTGTGGTGCGGCGCTAGAGACGCCCTTTTATGAAAAGGGTCTATACATGTCATCCACCTAGCCCTCTGCCTAGCATCCTCCCACTACATTATTCCACTATGGTGATGGCATAGTGGTTTACACTATGCCGACCATTCGAATATTCCCTGCTAATTTATTTATCTGCACAAAAAATGTCAGTTTCTTTTCTTGTAAGTCATCGTAACTGATTATATAAACACAATGTGACTGTTATGTTCTACCGCTCATGTCAGTAGGGCAGAGTAGACAGTGCTGCACTGGGTACTATGCAAACTACTCTTTCAGCTCGTCTCCGGAGCGGACAGGCACCAGCTCTCCGGGTCTGTGTTGACGTGACCTTGCTAATGCTTTTTGAAAGTGGGCTCATTTGGAATTAAGTAGCTTCCTCTGAAACCCCCTCTCGGGAACATTGGGGCTCCAGCCCTCTACTACCCTTTCTCAGCCTTCTGGCCTATTAGAAGAAAGCTTGTGTGGACAGTTGTGACGTGGCGGTGCGCAGTCCTAATGCGAAGGGAGCAGTGACTGACAATTGCTTCTTGCTGTCACTTCAGGTGGTCAGTAAGAGGACGGCCTGTGGATACCCGGCACAGAAATGGGGGAACAACTTTGAAAGCATGCACGCAACGACGAACCGCTAAGAGCGCTGGAGGAGAGAGAGCCATATTAAGAGTGATAAAAATGCCTGTCAAGAGTGTAGAAACACTGCTATCAATATTAGGTGCAGCCCAGTAAGGAGTGGCATATATTAACTGGTAAACGGATTGGCTAAGAGAATGTTGAGGTGGACCAGCAGTAGTCCCCTCCCCTTTTCTTTGGTTACCGTAATGTATTAAAGACTGTGTAGGACCCAGGATCCTTTAGTGTAGGCTGTAACCACTGAGCTGATAGATCACCTAGACTGTACGATGAAACTTTAGTATGGGCTGTTACCACTTGGTGGTCGAACAGTGAGACTCGTTTCGTCGTATGTAGTAGCAGGGCTCTAGGCTCTAACTTCAGAAAGCTAAGTAGAAGAGTAAGACGCTGTTAATGTTTGTGTTGGCAAGCTGTACATATGACTGTAAATATTTCGCTACAATTCATTTTCATGTTTCATGATATATTGCCTCCTGCTTAATTGATGCTGATGTTCTATTTCCTTGACAGGCCTTGATCCACATAAAGGAGAACAAAACGAAACAACCGTAACTGGTACAGTCGACATGGATCGGCCAGCTCTACATACTCTATTGCAGTGCTGAGGAGATCATGTTTCAAGGCATCCAACAGTCACCAGCTGCAATGTCGAGCCGATCCCACAGCAGCCAACTCTGGCTACTTGGAGGAGATCTAGTGACGACAGCTAACACAGCAACTGGTGAGCAGGATTTCTTGCGCCTTTCTCAAGTTGGCATGGCAGCTTATGTGTAGAGCACATGGTGAGGACACACATGGGTGCAGAAACAATGGAGTCTGGTGGAGATGAGGGTACGATTGTGGCGGAAATGAAGTGGGCTGAGAACCTTCAACTGATGGTATACAAAATCCCAATAAGTTAGATGAGGCGACAATGCCTCGTCAAAGGCCAAAAAGCGATGCAGCAGGTATCTCAAAATTCATGTGATACGAGAGTGCTCGAACTTGAAATTCAGAAGCTCAAGCTCCAGATTGAGTACGAAAAACGGCTGCAAACTGGAATAAACGTTGAACATTTCAGTGGCGCGTCTAACTCTGGGTCGGAGATGGGTGATCAGAGGCGACAGTGTTTTGATTCTATCCAGCAGTGCGCAAAAGTGCTGAAAGGGTTCCGCCTGCCCAGTGATGCTGATATACCATTATCGTTCAAAGAGATAGAAGCGCTTTTTCCTATTGAGTACCGTATGGGAGCCGTGTGCATTTGGTAATGCCAGCCCTGACTGAGCGTGTTCGCTACCTACTGCGTAAACTCAACACTGAAGAGAGTGCAGATTACAATTCACTTAAAGCGGCAGTGTTGACTGAACTGAAGCTTTCTCCGGCAGAGTATCTGCAAAAGGCCTTGCAGAGTATCTGCAAAGGTTTCGCTTAACTGTCCTCTGCAGTTAAGCGAAAAAAGAGACGTGGGCACAATTTGCATCCTGCTTGAAAACGTATTTCTCCTACTACCTTCAAGCAAGAGAGGCTGACATGGTAGAAGTACTCATGGTTGCTGACGGCATAGAAGCGGGACTTAGACTTAATCCTATGGAGGATCAGTTTGCACACCCAGTAGTGTGCGTGGGAAAAAAGGATGAACCTATCCGCATGTGCATGGACTACAAAGCACTAAATGCCGTCAACAAGGTGGGTGCGTTCCCTAGGATGAATCCCCAGGAGTTGATTTTCAGACTAGGGAGGGCACATTCCATTAGAGTAGTGAACCTTAGACGCACGTACTGGCAGGTGCCGTTCGAAGAGTCAGAAATTCACCATGTTTGTAACACTTGAGGGTCAGTATGCATGGAAAGTGATGCTTTTCGAGCTAAAAAATTCCGCGGCCACCTTTCAGAGAATGGTGAATGAACTTGTCGCAGCACCAAATGTATGCCACAGCATATCTGGATAACATTGCTATTTTTTCTAACACTTGGGCAGAGCACTTAAAACATCAGGACATTATTTTTCAGGTATTAGAGAAAGTTGGGTTCAAAGCTAGTCCAGAGAAATGTCAGATTGCGCTGTCCCACATCTATTAGGGTATATTGTCGGTTCAGGGACACACGCACCAGACCCAGAAAAGATAGCAGTGGTTAAAAACCTGGTACCACCGTGCACTAAAAAGTAACTACCATATTTTCACGATTGTAAGCACCCCCCGATTCTAAGCACCGCCCCCCCCTGTTTTTGATAGAAAATATTGGGAAAAAAGTTTGCTTGCAAACCTAAGCACCCCTCTTTTTTTCTGCGAGCATGGCGCAGTCAATAATGCCGTCATGCGCGCTTTCTCGCTGCCAATCTCGGAAGCCATGTCTTGTGTTGCTACGTTCAAAGAAGAGATGGTGGCACAGAAGTCGGCGGTGCTCGCCATGTCTAGACAAGTTGCGCTGGCATCGCAGGCGCGGGGTCGCGGACGGGCGTGCATTGCTTTGTCAGTTGTTTGTTGGATAGTCCTAACGGCGGTCAGTATGAGTGTGAAGAGGGCTTCCTACGACTTGAAGTTCGAGCGAGCTGCAATCGCGTTTGCTGAAGACAATGGCAACCACAGTGCTGCAGCAGAATTCGGCGTGAATCGAGCCTGCATCATCAGGCGGGGGAAGCAGCGGGACCAGATTTTTTAGGGCGCCATCACACTTATAAAGTTCATGGGACCGCGCAAGGGCCGACATCCACAACTTGAAGAGGAGGTCTGCGAGTATGTTCGCAGTGACAGAAACGGGCTTCGCTGTGACTGCCGATGCGATCCATACGAAAGCGATGGAGATCGCGAAAAGAATGGAGATTCCCCGCGCAGTGTTTCGTGCTAGCCACGGCTGCGTGGAGCGCATGATGAGGAGAAAGGGATTTTCTTTGAGGCGCCGGACAACCATGTGCCAAAAGCTGCCAGGTGACTTTGAAGGTAAACTCATTGCTTTTCAGCAATATGTTATGGATCTCCGCAGACAAAACTCCTACGATCTCGGCCAGATCGGCAACGCCGATGAGACGCCCGTGTATTTTGACATGCCGAGAGCTAGCGCTATTAATGAATTAAGAGTCCGGGAAGTTAGGGTAAAGACGACAGGGTACGAGAAGCAGCGTGTCACTGTGATGCTGTGCATCACAGCCGACGGCCGCAAGCTTCCTCCCTACATAATCCTCAAAAGGAAAAGCATGCCGAAAAATTAATCCTTCCCGAAAGATCGTCCGAGTGCAGGACAAAGGGTGGATGACAGCTGAACTGATGGAGGACTGGATCTGCGTCATGTGGCAGCGGCGCCCAGGGGCACTGCTTGGCGGACAATCAGGCACGCGATCTATGCTTCTTTTAGATACCTTTCGCGACCACCTTACCCTGGAGGTTAAGACCAAGCTGCAAAGGATCAACTGCGACTTCGTCGTTATTCTAGGGGGCATGACACCAGTGCTACAACCCCTGGACCTCTCAGTCAACAAGCCGTTTAAGGCCCACCTTCGACAGGAGTACGAACAGTGGGTCCGGAACCCCGACCGGCAAAAAACGCCAACAGGAAAGCTGCAGAAAGCGTCCCCGTCAGCGGTAGCTACATGGATTTCGGACGCGTGGAAGCGGGTCAAAGTTGATGTTGTCGTCAAGTCGTTTAAGAAGTGTTCCATCAGCAACAACTTAGACGGCACCAAAGACGATCTGTTGTGGGACACCGAGAGCGGCAGCTCAAATGGTGCGACGGACTCGAGTGGGGACTCCAGTGGTAGTGAGAGTGACTGACCACAGACACAAGTGATGGGTTCACTGCCTGCACTTATTTTTATTTTTACTATTTTTGAAATAAAATGTGAATTCTCTCACTCATCTCGCTGAAATATTGCCGCGAAAAAGGGTTGGGCCGAGCGGTCATTTTTTTTATTTCTTGAATCTAAGCACCCCCCCTCACTTTTAGAATCGCGATTGTGAAAAAAGGGGGTGCTTAGAATCAAGTAAATACGGTACGTAGCCTGTTGGGCCTTTGCGGCTACTATCGTGAGTACGTCCGAGGATATGCAGAGGTGACGAACCCACTCACGCTGTTAACAAAGAAAGTGGTACCTAGTAATAAAATTCCCTGGCCAGAGGAAGCACACATGACATTTGAGGTTCTCAAACAATCTTTGTGCGAGGCCGTGGCGTTAAGTACCCCAGAGCCGTCTGAGCCCTACTGTCTTTTTACAGAAGCATCAGCTATGGCAGCGGGCGCATGTTTGGCACAAATGTCAGCTGAGAACAAAGAGAAGCCTATCGCCTTTGCAAGCCACCGCTTCTTGCCGACCCAGATGCGTTGGTCAACAATTGGGAGGCAAGCGTTTGCGATGGTATGGGCCTTGAAGAAATTTGACTACTGGCCCTTTGGTGCCATAGTAAATGTTGTTTCCGATCACAATCCACTGCCGTACCTTACAGCTTCGACTCTGCACGGAGCGAAATGGACAAAATGGGTGCTGGCTTTGCAGCGATATTGGGTATCCGTAGAATATCAGAAAAGGGGCCTGTAAGGGTAATGCGGATGCTTTATCGAGGCTTCATCACAGTTTACGGAAGTCATCAGAATAGCATTGCCATGCCAAGTGGGGGGGACGTGAATGTTCCTGCCCATGTGCTGCTGTATGGTGTGGACTTTGTGACGTGGGAGGTTGACGTGTCTGTCAACCCTGCCCTTCCTGACAAGAAGCTTCAGTGCCAGCATGCAGAAATTTCTTTGCTTCGGCTCCGAGTACCTGGATGTGTTCAAGGTCTCTGCACCACGTATGTTTATTACTTCATTCATTGAGTCTTGTTTAGTCACACTGGAACTGTAAGACACTGTATTGGATTGTTCTATATTGACGCGGATGAATTGCTCCCCTTCAACATAAACCTGAGTCAACGTAAGGGAGCAATATTAAATTCCAACCACATCTTAAAGCAGCTGGGACAGCATGTCTCACTCTCAAGAAAAGAGTATTACACAGTGTTCCACATTGTACACAAAGGCTGGAAGGTTTTAGGGCAGTAAATTAAGTGGGGTTGTGATATTCAAAAATTTTAGGCATGAATGGGTTTGCTGGTGCAAGAGGCTGGTACAGGATTCTTGGGATACTGCTACGCAACAGACGTAAAAATGAGTTGATTGTGATGGTCCAGATTTAGAAAATTACATGTATCTGTACGATTCTGCTTTGGTGGTGTTGTAAGCAGTAACTTCAGTTCTTCACAAATCGATTTAATGAGGCAGTATATAAAAGAATCCGTACTGTGAAAAAAGAATCTTCAGATGCATACAATGTGATGCAGCTGATGGAATATTAAGTCTTAACCTTTCTTCGATAAGTCAGCACAAATTACGTGAATATACTCTTTAGTAGTAAGGCTGTCAGACTAAGCACTTTGCCTTCTCTGACCCTGTTCATTGTCAACTCAATATAGTAGCGTCACTTTTTCCGTAGTTGCATGGTCTTAAAACAAGACATTACGAAAGGAATGTATATCCAAATTGCTAAAGATATGTGCAGGAATAATGAGGAATGGGCAGCCATGCTTACAACCATGTAATCTGATTCAGCAAGTCCACCATTGTTACATTTGTGCCAGCCCTGCTCTGCTGTTGCTGTTGGTGTCATGCCACTATCTTTGGACAGCATTTAAGTTAGCCTCTCTTTTCTTTCCTGATATTGTTTTGCACCTTGTTAGAGCCTTCATAGCATGCTACAGGAACATAGCCTTGGAAACTTCCATGACAATGCTGCATAAAGATTTGTCTTTTCATGTCTTGTAGTGCTATCTATTGTGTTCTAAAGTACTGCACTATTTATGACCAGGCTGCCTTACCTTGAGCCTCCCGCTGATCACCATATTAAAACAAGAGGCAGTCCCAAAGGGCACTTTTGTGTACCTTCAAGAAAGAATGATTCTCGAATTCATTGATGCCCTGGTCAATGAGTCCAGTGCTGTGGAACTCTTGACAGCATGGACCAAGCTGAAACTGTGGTACAAGGAGCTGTCAGAGGCTGGTTTCCAGCTTACCTTGGACCCGTTCTTCCGGTCACTGCTTCTTGCTGTGTACTGAAATGTGGTCGGTAAGTTTATCTTCAGTTAATAGGTTAGCTTATTCACTCAAATCTGACGTGCACCCCCTTTCTTTTCCCACCTGTAAAATCAGCTTGCAAAGTGCCTGTGCATTAGAATCAAGTGGGGAAACTGGAACCACATTTGCAGCACTTGCAAAAGTCTCGCATCTTCAGTTAATAGGTTAGCTTATTCACTCAAATCTGACGTGCACCCTCTTTCTTTTCCCACCTGTAAAATCAGCTTGCAAAGTGCCTGTGCATTAGAATCAACTGGGGAAACTGGAACCACATTTGCAGCACTTGCAAAAGTCTCGTATCAGGGCGCATTTCAGATGCACTGTCAATGCCATCACAACATAGCATCGTCCATGCTGGCATAGTATGTTTTGCTGCAAGCAAGCATTCGCTCATTTAATGCTAAACCGTGGCCAGCTTGATTTGTATTTGTTCTAGGTTAAGCACAAATGGTAGTGCATGAGTTTTATTATGAAGCTCATGTCATGTTATGAAGCTCATGCCAGCACTGCGACATAGCATTGATAATTGGGTGTGCATCATATTTGAGGGTGCATTAGTTTGAGTAGATGCAGTAGTTCACTATTTCACATAGATGAATTGCAGTTCAAGGAGTGGAACAAGGTGAACAGCAAACAAACCTGGTACAGTTCAATTCAGCAAAGGTCGTGACCACTTCTGATTCTTTTTTTTTCCTTCAGTGCACCCCTGCTAAGACAACTGACCTCTATAATAATCCAAATTTCAGATACGGTAATGGTCTGTAGTTGTATAATACTGCCATTGCAGCCCTGCATCACATGAACTGTGGTCCTATGTCTGTGAATTCTTCTAGCGGGACTCTGGTACAAGACCCGCATAGCACTTCCGGTGGATTGAGCCCGCAACAAGCTCGGAGTGGTCGACACAACAGGCAGGCTGCAGTACACAGTACAGAGAGGTGGGTGTGACAAGTGTGCTACGTGATTATGTGCCCCATCACCTACGGAGCCAGCTTAATGGCCTTGCGCATGACTTTGGGCCAGGAGGATTTTTCATGTTCCTCTACGAGTGTTCATTGTGATGGCAATGTACCAAGGTTTGCTTGTGCTGAGGGTAACAAGATTTAGATATTATTTACCAGATGTCGTCATGTTCAAACGCCCTATGTTCCTGAATTCCATATGCTTTTGTAGCTTTGACTGCAACTTGAGCTCAGCCTCACTCTTATTTCCCAAGTGTTTGTGCAGTGCACCGAGATACGCAGCCCGCAAGTGCAGCAACGAGCGCCACCCATGCTGACAGTCATTAAGGGCACGGTCCTCATGACAAAGTGCCCCTGCCGGCACCCGGGTGACGTGCAGAAGTTCAACGCGGTCAATGTGCCTGAGCTGCACCACGTTGTTGACCGCATCATGTTATCAGCGCAGGGACCCCGGCCACACCCCAACGAGATGGCTGGTGAGCTACCATGCTGGGGCTGCCCACAGTTCTTTCGAGCATGACGTTTAGTATTTATCATCCCCGAAGATGTTGCTAAATGGTGTGGTCGATAGCAAAGTGTTACAAAAGCACAACCAGCTATTTGTATGATCGTGCTTTGTTACCGTTCTTGTTCATGGTGATTCTGTGCATAGGATCTGTTTATGAAATGTGCAGAATTTGGAAAAGGTGGAGTCGGAATTTTTAAAGAGCATTGCAAATGCCATGAGTCCACTTATAACGATACAACATATAATGATATATCAGTTAAACGATAAGTTCTCTCGAGAGCATCAACTAACATGCATTTCTATGAGAGAGAAAGTCATGATGATGTGTTTGTAAGAACAAATCGGATACAATGATCACAGTCTCACCTTCCGAACTGCATTTCCCGTACTGAACCTGAACATTCGCAGCACTGAGTTCCCTTGAATGATGCTGTGATAGGGTGAAAGTTTGCATGCCTGATTTTGTGCCTGCCGCCATGTTTTGCACACGCACTGGTTACGAATGCCACAGAGTGATAGCATCCAATAACGTTACAAGATGGCACCAGTGGCATTGCGCATGATTCATGTCTCTGCAGTCTTCACGTATTTTGGTGAGCAGCGGTGCCAAGACCACTGCAGGCGTGACGGTGTCTCTCACACACAAGGACAGAAAGTGGCTGTTTTGGTTGATAACTGTATCAGTAATATCGTTAGCCCAAAGCCAACATTGAGTGGGTCCCATCATCAGGCCCTTGGCCGTTAAATGCTGGCGTGACTGTCAATTTCAAAACATTGTGTTGGTGGCACATGCTGGAGCGTGGCATTTTATTAATGGTCCTGCTTTTGGTGCGTCAAAGTGGGCCCCCGTCTTAAAGAACAACCTTTTGAAGGCTGTGTACTTCATTTATGGCACATAGCACAATGGTTATTTGGATGAAATATACCATAATGTGGAAACCAACATGGCAGAAGCTGCAGTGATTCCTGAGTGCTTAAAGCACACTGCAGATCATGAAAGGACTAAAAAGCAGAGCTGTAGGCAGCAAGGAGGTCTTCATTGATGCAGTTGCTGAGAATGCCATTGCCATGCATTGCAGCGTTTTTATGCTGGCTATGGCAGCAGTGGTAGTGACGAAGAAATCGACACTGGTCTTACTTCAACACTGATGACAATGCAAAATGTGGTGTCTGAAAAAGAGCCGTTCATCAATTTTGTGCATGCTAGAGGGTTGTCAGTACGTACAGCAAATGGATACAACGCACAAGGCAGTATCGTATTTACTCGCATGATGATCACACTTTTTTTCAAGAAAATTGACGCAAATTTCAGGGTGCGATCATTACACGGGGTAAATTTTCCGCGAAATAATATTTTGAGCACCGAGAACGCAAACAAGTTGTGTATCAGAATTCTTACGATAGATATCGTGAACATACCATATTTTCCGGTGTATAAGAGGCGTTTTTCATAATTTTCGGAAGTGCATTTTATACAACGATGCGTCTTATACATACTTTTTTTTGTAGTTCTTTTGGGAGAAACTCGTGTTGATGCTGATGAGTTTTTTTTTAAACGACTAGAGCAGACCGATGCGCATGATGCATCATAATTATAATAATGAAGGCTCAACATGCCAGTACTACAGTTCCACAACAAAACCAAGGTACATAAAACAGAAAAATAAAAAAGAAATGTCATCATGTGAGTTCTCAGCTCACTGAAGCTCTGCGAGTTTCGGAGGCTGTACCATAGAGAGCTGTGCTCGGTTAGTAAAATCGTTGTAAGATGGCGATAGGTGCGCGACAGGTTCAGCTTTGGCCGCCACGCTGGCCATGCTGTTGTTCAGCTAGTCGCCATTTGCAACTTCATCCGTTCGGTTGGTCCGTGCTACAGTGTTCTAGAAGTCCACACCTTTGTTATCTTCACCTGCAGTATGCCGGCTAAACGGAAAAGTTACACGGCGAAGTTTAAGCTTACTGCTGTGAAGTATGCAGAGGACCACGGGAACCGGGCAGCAGGCCGTCATTTCGACTTCACCGAGAAGATGATCTGCACATGGCAACAGTCAACTGCTAAGCTTCAGGCCATGAAGAGTGACAAGAAAGCTGACTGCGGCAAGAAATCACGATGGCCAGTCCTTGAGGGATGTCTGCACTCATGGATACTGGAGCAACGTGCCCAAGGTAGGGCGATGTCAACGGTGCAGCTACATCTCAAAGCGCAGGCGCTAGCTAAGGAGATGGGCGCCATTGATTTTGTTGGCGGGCCGTCCTGGTGCTCCAGATTTATGCGCCGCAAAGCGCTGCCAATGAGGGCCCGCACAAGCATGTGCCAGAATCTGCCAGCAGACTTCGAGGACAAGCTTGAAAGGTTCGAGACTTTCGTTAAGAAACCCATTACAGACGATGACATCGGCAGCAGCCATATAATAAATATGGACGAGGTGCCACTTACGTTTGACATTCCGATGGAAAGGAGTGTGACACCGAAAGGTGTCAAGTTTGCCACCATCGAAACTACCGGCCACGAAAAAGCACACTTCACGGTTGTGCTCGCATGTTGCACCGACGGGCAAAAACTTCCGTTAATAATAATATTCAAGCGGAAAATGATGCCGAAAGAGCCCTTCCCACCTGGCGTCGTCATAGAAACGAATGTGAAAGGCTGGATGGACAAAGAGATGATGGGCAAGTGGCTTGAAAAGTGCTTTTCTAAGCGACCGGATGGCTTCTTTCATGCGAAGAAGGGCCCCCTGGTCTTGGATAGCATGCGGGCGCATATAACGGAGCTCACCACATGCGGGCGCATATAACGGAGTGCATCAAGGCAAAAAACTGCACCGCTGCGGTTATCCCAGGCAGGATGACAAGAATGCTTCAGCCGTTCGACATCTCAGTGAACCTCAGTTTCAAGGCTATTCTGCGGCGCCTGTGGGAGTCGTGGATGCCCGACGGCGAGCATAGCTATACTGCCACCGGATGCTTGAGGCGTGCTTCATTTTGCAAAGTTGCAAAGTGGGTGTGCGAAGCCTGGTGTGCGGTGTCACAGGCCACCATAACTGCGGGGTTCCGTAAGGCAGGCCTGCAAGCATCCTCAGCCCCTGACCTCGGTGACGACGACAGCAGCAGCAGCAGCGATTCCGAAGAGGAAGTCCCAGTGTCGCTACCGCCAGAGCTCGCTGAACTATTTCAAAGCGCGTCGGAGGACAAGGACTTTGAGGGCTTCAGTGAATAAAATGTTTTTGTTGCAGGTCATGCGGAACGTTTCAGTGAGTGTGCATTATTTTTTCTCGCAAATTTGGTGTATAAGTTTTCTTACGGACTAGCGCTCAGAAACGTAAGCACGGCATTTTACAATGCTCGCTCAACCCCATGTTGTGAAGTTTCTTTGCGGAAAGAGTGAATGCAGGTGCGTCTTATACACCGGTGCGTCTTATATATTAATTTTTGCATGAAACCTTGCGAAAACTGGGGGGTGCATCTTATACACTGGAAAATACGGTAACCAAAAACAAAAGTAAAGTAAGGCTTGCCTTTGTTATAAACGCACACATTATGCAGGAACTACATGCGTTGCATATTGACCTTTAATTTTTTTCATTCAGTGACTCCCTAACTTTCTCATTCAGAGTCTGAAGCGTCGCTGGCATCAGTGTCGTCACCGCTTGATTGCCTGTCGGAACTGGCAGTGTCATCGCAGTCCCACAGAAGGTTATCTTCCGTTCCGTCGAGCGCGTTCGATATGCCTGTCTTCTTGAAGCTGATGGCGTGGTGAAAACTACGGCATTTGTCTTTACTGCTATCCTAATACGGCACGTTTCCGCCAAGGGTGGGCAAAAATTAGGCACGTGCTCGGTGCGTGCTGTTCACTTGGTGAGCCTTGAAGATTATTTACGTACCGTTCAACAGGTGGTAAACATGATGATCGTCAACTAGACTTGGCACACAACATATCGCTGCAGCAAGTTCGGGGTGCGATCATTACGCGGGGTAAAAAAGAAATCGAATTTTGACGACAAAATTTAGGGGTGCAATCATAACGCGAGTGTGAGCATTATGCGAGTAAATGCGGTAGTGTAAGTGCTACTTCCGTGCGAGCAAATCGGTATGTGTCTACACTAGTGCACCTGGAAGCAAAAAGAATTGGCGGCATTGTTCTTGGCTGTTGAGATACAGCAATGACAGATGGTAGCAATCATATTTTGCAAATTTTTTTATATCATTACAAGTGCACTACAGTGAATTTCAAATTATATAGGTGGAACTGAGTTTCCATTCTGAACCTGACATTTGCTGTGCTAGCTCCCTTGAATTATACTGCTATGGGCCAAAAACTTCACAAACCCTACTCCATTGCTTTGATGATAAGGGGGCGTGCAAATGTAAGTGGTGTCATTTCATGCCATGAATCGGCCAAACTCTGACCTCGTAAATGGTGTACCATTATTGGAGATAATGATATGAGGATGTCCAAATTGGCTAAACATCTTCAAAGCATCCACCCTGCTGTTTAGTGGTGGCCCAGTGTAGTGGCATAGTCTCTTTCCACTTGCTGTGCAAATCTACAGCAACCAACAGCATTGTGTTAATGGGCCCCTCAAAGTCGGTGTGATGTCAAGGCCATTTCTCTTTGGTATGGGGCCAATCCAAGGGCTCTTCAGCTAGTTGCATGGGTAAAGCTTGGACACAGTTACCACACTCCTCTCGTAGACACTGAATGGTTTGAATGAGACTCGGCCTTCAGAAGCTACACCTCAGAATTCTTTTCATTGTTAAAACTGCTTGGCAGACATTGTGTAACAACTGTAGTAGCCTTACATGACAGTCTTGAGTATTGCTACCCAATGGCCCCAGAACAGTGAGCCTTTTAATCTTTCAACCTTTATTCTGGTTGTGGCCATGGCAGGGGGCCTTCCGGTCTGCCACCAGCAGGCCGAGCAAGGGCCTCTGATCAGTGACGTAAAAGCATGGCAAAGTCTTGTACAGTATAAAATAGTAGCAAGGGTTTGGAAAGGGAAGTTAGGGTGAGGCAGAGGGGAATAATGAGAATGCCACCACCTTTGCTGCTACCTCAGTCTCTTTTTACTTCCTTCTTTTTTTGCTTCCTTTCTTTTGCTACAGTCGCTGTTCAAGACCAAAATCGTCATCCTGCTCGCTGAATTTTTTATGGCGTAGAAGGACGCCACTCTGAACACATGCGGTGACATATCACATTCCAAGAGTACCTTCTGCTCTGGGTCAAAATGTATCGGTACAGGTGCTGAGTACAGGACGTTCTTGGTGTCTTCAAATGCTTTCTCTTTCTTGCTCCAGACCCATTTCGCTCCTTTCTCTAAAAGCTGACACAATGTGCGAGCTAGGTAGAGGCATTCGGCAGAAACTTGTAAAATATTATTACGTCAAGTATTGAACGCAAATTCGGTCACTTGATGTGGTGCCGGGGCTAACCTCATAGCAACAACACTCTTTTTCAACTGGTGCATGGCCTCTGCATTGACACAGTGACCAAGGTAGGTTACTGATGGCTCTGAAAATCTACACCAGTTGGCGCACATTTCCATGCCATTCTCTTTGAGTACTGCAGCACCATTTCTACATTGATACCTTGGCCTCGGATGGTATCGGCTAGTAATTGTCATCTAGATGGGCTTAGGTACTTGGAAGGCTCTTGTGTACTGCTTCATTCTTGTGTTGAAATATAGTGGGTGCCGAGGCTATGCCAAATGGTAAATGATTCTAACAAAATTAACACCTTGTGGGTGTTAATGGGTGCTTGCTTTTTGGCGTTGCTGTGAAGTGGGTTTTGTTTGTAAGCATCTAGAAAGTCTATGATGTTGAACTTGTCTTCCCAGCTGAGACTGCTGAAGATGTCACCTATTATTGGCAATGGGTATTGTTCCACTTCACGCGTGGGATTCTGGGTCATTTCACTATCACTCCAAGTGCACACTAACGTCTCTTTTGAGAACACGAAGTATGGCTGTAGCACATGCAGCCTGAAGAGTATGAGAGAGAAAAAAACTTTTCTGCCTGTATGCCTGTGTTCCCTCTTTCTTTTTCTCTTTCTACCTCTGTCTCCATTTTTCTTTTCCTTCTCCCTTTCCTTTTCCCTTTGTCTTTCTTCCTTTTGTTCCTTTCTTTTTCCCCTTCTTTTCTACTGTGCTTCCTTGTTTCCAACTTTCTTTATTTGGTAGAATATCGCAGGAATCCATATGGCTCAGATACAGTGAGACAACGCAAAGTGCAAGAGAAGAACGAAGTGCATTTGCATTGCTTTCATGATGTTTGTTTTGCCATGTAAGCAACACTGCCGCCAAATTGTGATGCATAGCAAGCTTCGCTCCAGTGCCTGCTGTGGCTAGGTTATCCAATTGTTGTAACACTTCATCACGGATTCGAACTGGAACCTTCTTTGCATTTTTTTAATTTGGGGCTGGCTCTGCCTTTGATGTGTAGTCATGCAGGCAGGCCTTCCAGGAGTCCAGTCCCCTCCATTAACAGGTCTCTGTGGTGCTGCAGTAGGGCCATGGTTGCCGAAGCAGACAGTTTTTCTGTGGTAGCTTGCTTCACATGCAGTGATGCTACTGCTGCGCCAATTGCGCCAAACTGCGCCGAAGCACGGAGGCTGCTACATCCTGCTACGTTTCTTTGGGGAACCTGCGCCAAAGCTGCACTGGAAGGGATGCACAGACTTTCAGAAACGAAACTACAGCTACGCGAAGTCCCCCCACTGACAGCGACATCGCATATTAAATCCCATATGACATACACGGTAAAAGCTCATTAGGACTCTTGTTAATTGGATAATTTGGACTTATCCTCTAGTCCCGTCAAGCATATGCATTATTTAATCGCACAAAATGCTCGGTAGTTCGGTTATAACCGGCGGTAATTTTGGATGATCCTCGAAGCACGCTTAGTCTGAATCTCCGCAAATGTGCGACACAAAAAAGTGAAAATGGCGCGACCGTGCATGCCAAAACAACGTGGCGCATTATGGATCAACCATCTGCAGCGGCGTAAACCGTGTTTACTACAGCGTGTGACATCACGGTACACTAGACGCATTGCTCAATTCTTTTTTTCTTTATTACAAAAGCAGGGTTGCCAACTATGACTGCGTTTATAGTGACGAAGGGTAGATCCGCTGTGGCTTTGGCAAGCTATTTAGGGATTTGCGCCCCGCGCGTGAACTGCGCGAGCGCTTGTCCGTGATAGCATTGATAGTGGCCACTTCGTTGCGCAGCAGCTGCGGCAAACAGCATTTTCGTGCTTGCTGTACGTATGCCTTCCGAATTGTGTTCTCCCCACCGATAGTGGCGCAACAGCGAGCTACATAGCTTCCGCGGCAGCTTCGCCAAGCAGTGGTTTCCTCTTGATAGCTCGCTTAGGCCGTGCATGCCTTGAGAACTGTGTGGGCGCCGTCCGCTATAACGGCACTACTGGCAGTGGTGTAGGCGGGGTTCATCCCGAGAGAATGTGGAGTGCAGTAGTTTTGTGCTCAGACCGTGCGCGTGCATGGGCGCTATGTACGATTGCGTCGCCAGTGACTACCGTCACGTACGCGGAATGCCACGGTTTTCGCACTCGGCATTCGTTTTGATTTATTTGGCTTCGCGCGTGTCTTCAGAGCCTGCGTGCAACAAATGCGTCGCTGGCGATCACGGTTACTTCTGCAGTAGAAGTGGCATAGTTTCGTTTTGACTCGGTGCAATGTTATGAAGTTACATGGCAGAAGCTGTTTTAAATAAATAGCGATTTTGCAGCATTTCGCATGCTGGTATCAAACGTGATGGCTAAAACAGGGATGGATGAACGATTTGTTGCCGCTCAAGTTATTGACAAAGAAAATAACGAGGATCGTCGCTAGCGCGTAGTTATTTTTGTGGTGGCGGCAGCTACAACAAAGGGGGGGGGGCAGGGGGCGCTGAACGCTACTTTCAGGTTGAACTAAGGCACGGGGTTCTTGCACCGCTGTCGCTACAAGAAAGCAGTAACAAAATTACCAGAAACGCTTCTTTTACACTGGTATTATGAGAATTAAGAACAGGATTCATTTATTCATTCATAAAATTAAAGTGCATCTGTATGGCAGACATTTATTCTCTTGGTACGGTTAGTAACTCCGAATTTTTTTTTCCTTCTGTGCTTAAATTCCAATTAACGAGTTAGGAGGATCGTGATTTTCAAAAGGAAGCGGAGAGTGCAGGACGTGTTCACAGGAGCTGAACTGATCGTTTAAAGCCAAAGGCATTTGGATAATTTCAAAGTGGCATTTCCCTTCTAGCTGGAGGCGAATCACAACTTGAGGCAGCCATTCAAAACATAGCCTTATATAATAGAAAGAGAGAGACGGCACACTCGTGTAATGTTTTTTCGTGGCTTTTAGCAATATTCTTCATTTTTTGTGGGAGAATTAGCATGATTTTGTAATTGTAATGAATTGTAATTTTGTAACTGTGCTCCCTGTGTATGAGGCTTGGCTCTTGCGTTTCGTCATTGGCGAGCTCATGCGCAGTTGCAGGCCAGTAGAAAAGAGATCTGTGTCTGTTTTTATTACACAGTACTTGAACAGTGCGCAGCACGTACATCACACTCTTTATCAGTTGTGCACCATGAAGGCAGCTTGTGTAAGTTTTGCAATTACTGTTGTCAAACGCCTGCTCCAAAAGCCAATTTTGCTGCTACAAAAAACAGTTTTGTCTGCTCCGAAACCGGCTCCAAAAGGACGTAGGCTGGTAGCATCACTGTACATGTAACACTGGAACACTGCCATCGTGCAGTTTCTCCAGCATCCTGTCTGCAAAAGGCTGGGGCCATTGGAACCCAGAACTGGAAGCTTGCCGAGAAGACAGGATAACCATTCTGCACTTTCAGCTGTGGCCATTGTTGAGGGTTTGCTTCATGAACTGCTGTGGGAATGACAGACTAGTGATCCTGTGTCGATATCAATAATTTAATAAAATAAAGCCTCTCCAACTGAAACATTTTCCTATAGGCGGAACCAATGCTGGAGCTGTGGTTATCAACCAAAATCTTCAGCGTAATATTTTATGCACACTATTGATGTCGGCGCTTTTTTCTATGGCCTTTCAGACTAAGAAATTTATGCTAAGTGTCGCTGCTGCTCACTTATGTAATACCACTGCTTAAGTGCATTTCGAAGCTTTGTGCACATAACTTAAAGAACTACACTATGCTTGTGACAATAGTGGTTTCTTTTTATTATAATCTTGTTCGTTTTCCTGTGGTAACTTTAGCATATTCATCTGTTATGTCTGCCAAAATGTGTTTTGAATCTATTTCTGCAATTTCCATGTTGAGTACTAAGGCCTCAGCTTGTGTTAACGATAAATCCATCTCTGCTAGGAGCTGTTTCAGTAACCTTTCACACGTTATACCACATGCCATAGGATCCCTTGTGTCTTCCAGCACTTACACATACTGGCAATTCTGCGTCATCTGAAGTGTGGCCACAATGCATTGAAAGGTAAAGATCTTCGATAGAGAGCAATCTGGCTGGCTGAAACAGCAAATGCAGTAAAAGCTGGTTAGTTTGAGCCTTATTCAAATTTTTCGATAATTCAAACAAAGACGTGCAGTCCACCCATGCCCCATAGAACTCCACCATGACATTTCGTCCCACCGTTTTGAAGTGGACTTGGCTTTTTCAGAGGTGACCCTCTTTGGCAGGTGCCAGGAAGAACATTTTGTAGCGTTAGCTACACTGGCCTAGCCAAGCCCGTTTCGCGCGGCACATCAAGAGCCGTGCTGCGCATGCGCAAGGATCAGTGATGTCACACAGCTTGCGCACCGGAGCCACCGGAGCCGGCACCTCTCACGCACTCCGCCGCCGCCGCCGCCGCGCGCGACTCACCGCTGCCGGTCTGCGCATTCCAGAGGAGTGACGTAGCCGTAGTAGACGCACTGGCGCCGGCGCGCGCTCGCTGTGCAGTCGCCGTCTGACACTGCGCTGGAGCCGCTGCGCTTCTGACTGGCGTTTGCCAGTGTGGTATAGCCATGGAGAAGGAGAGCGCAAATGCTGCTCAACAGCGCAGAAGAGCGGAGAAGCTTGACTCATCAGATCCCAAAGTAGTTGCCCTTGATCCACCATTTGCACCATTGTTCTTGTCTATCAGAGACAGACAGACAACTCCAAATACTGTGTTGGGGCCATAGAGACGGCAGCGTGTTACTTCACTGATCACCGAGCTGTCTTTGTGGCAATAGAGAAGCAACGTGACGTTGAGCAAAAATAAATATACATATGCCACATAATACGTATACCGCGTGTGTGTCATTGGAGCAGCAGTAAGCATGACAATCAAGCTAATCCTAGACAATCTAGACAACCAGGAAAGCTAAGAATAATCAGCTGAACCTTTGCTAACGCTACGTATACCCTGGCATAGCCGAGCTAAGCCACTGCAACGTTTTTTTTCAACTGTCGTGGTGTGGCATTTCTCTTTGTGGCGTTCCTTCAACGACCGTGCACTTACGTCCTCAGTAGTGTCCCTGCTCACTCTCTAGTGCTTATGGTAGGACTTGAACTATTTAGTAATTTCATTCAGCTGTGGGTAATGGGAGAGATGGGACAGCCAACCATGTCAGTAAACATCTCTTGTGCTGTTTTTTGTTTTGCATAAGGCGCTCAGCTGTACATCAAGCATAATTTTTTATGATGCTTGGTCCATAATTTAACTGTAGCAGTAATTTAAATGCAGTTGAAGTCACTTGCATTCTTCTGAAACCTTTACTACAGCAAACTGCATTCTATGCATAATTAAACTGCTGTTGATAGATGCGCCTTGCACGCCAGCCTTGTAAGCCCCGAACTGCCCAACGAGCGAGAAGCATGCTCGTATTTTACAGAGGAACCGCGACCAGCTTTACTGGTGGAGCTTGCAGCTGTGTAGGATGGCTTAAGAGCCTTTATACCCAAGCCACATCACATGTCACCAAATGGATTGAACTTGTACACACTCTACACAGGCTGCTAAGCAGTTACAGAAAGTCGCCGGCGCCTTAGATATAGCCTCGGGTGTACGCCGTCTTATTGGTGGGGCCACACTACCAGTTAGGATACCGTGGACCCGCCAGTCAGCGCCAACGCAACTAGACACAGATACCACTTGCCATGCAGTGGAAGACCATCACCAATGGCCTCTGCTTTGGTCACCGAAGGAGAACTTGCACTTGCAGAAGGAATCTCTCTGGTGCTCCACACATGCTGTCATTCCTCCGCCTCGATCAGACCTTCACGGTTGTTGAACTTGCCAAGAGGAGGTTGCGCCTACAGGAATCCGCATAGGTGCCACCTTGACACCTTGAAGCTGGGCCACATGGACGTCCAAAGCACTGCTTGCCTCAGCTGTCTGCCCTTCCTGCACTGTACCTGCCCCTGAAGCAACAATGGCTCAACTACCAGGAATGTATCTGGGCCTTCACCGAGCACACACCTGCCACCTGCTTGGCCTTGGCTGTCGTCTAGACCAACCACCTGACCGCGCACTGGATGCACGGTCCGCTGTACTGGCCTCTCCTGTACTTATCCAGGATGCAGAGTTGTACCTTTTATTTAATTTATGCCGTAGGGCACACTGGTGCAAATAAAAAAAATTAAAAAACATACTTTTTCCTAAAAACATACAATTTTTTTCATTGATTCCATGATGCGATTCAAAGTATAGGGACGTGTTGCCCTCTGAGCACGGTTTGTGTCATGCAGGTTCCTTTTAGGATGGAGATGAATATGTCATCATATGGGAAAAAGTGCCTTTTCTTCCCCATGCCCAAGAGAACCTCCATGAACTTCTCTGAACGAAACCCTGAACAAGATAAGAAGGCAATAACAGTAAGTGTTACCTGTGATAGAAGGAAAATTTTCATGACTTCTATGGCTGGGATGTGCTGGTTCACGCAGCACAGTTAAAGATGTCCCATTATGGCAGTTACGATTGAAGGTGCTTGGTTGAGCAGTTGCTGTGTATGATAGGGGCCAATGTGGCATTCTTATTGAAGCCCTCATTCTGATGGTGCAAACCCACTTTTGTATTTTTACGTATATAATATTGCCATGAAGTGGTGCTTACTCGGAATGTCCATGAAATTGAAGATTCATTGAATGCAGAGCCTATGGCAGGTAGAATGCAGTTTGAGCCTCTTCACTGATGTTCTTCTTTATTGCCTTGATATACATTTGGTAAATGAGCAAACAGTACCGGCCACGGCATCTTTTGAGAGCATAGCAATGTGTACTGATCATCGCTCCATGCACCTTCGCATTTCATTAGAGGTTTGAAGAGCTTCGTCAGACACTAATGTAGTTGCATTGAAGGAAATGTGCACTCACATGCACGTCCACAAGTAGGCACAACATGCAGCTGCGCATGAGGAATGCTACAGGCCAGCATTGGACAAAATACCAAAGCTGACGCACATCGCTCCTAAAAGCTTCCTCACGTTCAAGTGTGTTGTCATTATCAAGGCAATTACTTCACCATTCTGGTGATATTGTGGATGTGTTTTAATGACCAGTGTCCTTCATCAATGGACATATGTGCAGTGCAGAGAGTGCTTTAGCACTGTGAATGCAGCTATTGGCTACATCTGCTGTCTACCTAAACCTGTACATAACCAGCAGGACCACAAACATTTTTGAAACCCCTTGTTGCCAGAAAAAGAAAGCGCTTACCCACAGGTAATGGACTTTCTGTCCTCTGATGCAGTAATATGTAGGAAATCGGTGTACTTATGTTCAGAATTGTGCACATATATTACATAACTTGTCAAGCTTTTCGTGAGCACCAAAGTTACCCTGCATAGTAGACTATTCATAAAAAGTCTACTGCAGCTCACTCATCTGTAGTACCGGCTACTTTAACACCCTGCATTTCTCTAGCACCATTTTAATGTGACAAGTTCCATACAGCTCTTTAAAAAGCTTTGTTATTGTTCAGTAGCTTTGAGTAATGTTTCATTAATCAGCTGCATAATTGACGAATGGCCATAACAGGCATAATTGCCTTTAGCTTTTAGGTTTGACAGCACCTACAGTAACGCTTCCATGATACCATTCTTGGAAGCCCTCTCATAGTTGCAATGTTCATGCAGGCAATTCTGGGTCTCTGTATACAGTTAAACATGGCTATAACGGACCTCGATATAAGAAATTCTTCTACATTACAGTTTTTAAATCCCTGCACTAGCGCCTTAGAAGAACACGTGTTTGTAACTTTTGTACAACAAAGTGGCAGAGGGAGAAACCTTTGATGTAGCGAATTCCCCCTACCAACAACCTAGTAATTTCATCCCAAATATCGAACTTTAGTGCAAGCAGTGGCTGGGTCCACTACTGTCGCTACTCCACCGATAAACACCAGCATATGTGTACACTCCTGGGCCCAGAAAATGGGGCTCTTCGTCATGAAATGTCGTCTGCTCACCCGCTTGGATTAATACACAACGCACATGTGCGTAGTCACTTATCTATTCGGCTACAAGTGCTCACAGCAGTTTCAACCTATTCTATTAAGCAGTCATGGTGATCTAGTAGAATATCGAGTGGGTACTATTTTGGCGGCAGAAGACCCAGGAGGAAATAGCGCCTATTAGCCAGGCTTACTTATACGCAGGGCAAAGTACATGTTCTTGACGTTGAATTAAATCTTTTTAGAGTAATGTACTACTTTGTACAATGAAAAGGTTTTATACTCAGTGGGAACACCAGGAATCTTCTGTGATAGCATACAAAACAACTTCTTTGGTTGACTGAACCACCTTACCGCATACTGTCAGTATGGATAGCATTCTTTCTTTTAAAATCAGTGTTTTTTGTCTTTCTTATTGCCTTGTCTTATTGTCTCACTGTTCACTGCATATCAAGAAGCATTCTGGTGCACTCGTATTATCTTTTTGGGGTAGTTCAATAATTTTGTCACTATTTGAATCTGTTCTGTATTGCAACAAAAAGAATAGGCTGCTTTTATTTGTTTTTCTTGTCTGAAAAACATGCTACGAAACAGATCAGCTACTACAATTTTTTTTAT
>JABSTT010004133.1:0-24880 GCA_013339685.2 Hyalomma asiaticum | reverse complement strand
CGGCATCATGAACCTTTTGTTAAAAATTGATCCCATGAAATCTAGTGGTCCCGATAACATTCCGAACGAATTTCTCAAAAGGTACGCGGAATGGTGTAGCAAATATCTCGGACTAATTTTTAGGAAGTCTTTCCAGCTTTCTAACTTACCTTCAGACTGGAAATTAGCTAAAATTATACCAATTCATAAATCTGGAGATAAAAGTATGGTATCAAACTATAGACCCATATCTCTTACAAGTACATCTTGCAAGCTACTAGAACATATTATTTTCAAACGTCACACTTTTTCTTGAAGGAGTGCACTTTTTCTCTCCCAACCAGCACGGATTCCGAAACGGTTTATCGACTACTACGCAATTGACCGAAGTTGTGCATGACCTTGCATATAGCCTCAACAACTGCAGTCAAACGGATATGGTTCTATTAGACTTTTCCAAAGCGTTCGACAGTGTATGCCATAACAAATTAATCGCAAAACTAGAAGCCGTCTTAGGGAACAGTCAAATTACTTGTTGGATTAAGGACTTTTTGCTCAACCGAAAACAATTTGTATTCTTTGAAAGCGCTAAATCAAAAATTGTTTCCGTTTCATCAGGAGTACCACAAGGATCAGTTCTTGGACCATTGCTATTTTTAATTTATATAAACGACATTGCGATGGACATCGATTCAAACATTAAACTCTTTGCCGATGACTGTGTTATGTACCAGGAAATTAATAGTCATTCAGACCACCTAGCTTTGAGTGCTTCCCTCAACGCAATCTCCGAGTGGTGTAGGCTATGGCAGATGTCAACGTAAAAAAATCCGCCGTGATTACAATAACTAAAAAGAAAAATCCCTCATACTTCGATTATGTGGTCGACGGTACTGTGCTAACTAAAGTAAACGCACATAAATATTTAGGCGTTACGCTTACTGCGGACCTTAAGTTTACCCAGCACATAGATAATATTACCGCAGCAGCATTACGCAAGTTATTTTTCTTAGAAGATGCTTAAAACTAGCCCCAACACCAGTTAAGCTGCTCGCCTACAAAACATTTGTAAGGCCAATATTAGAATATGCCAATGTGGTTTGGTTTCCGCACACAAAGATCAACATAAGAAAACTAGAGGCAGTGCAAAGAAAAGCCATAAGATTTATCCACAATAAGTACAGACACACAGACTCGCCAACTATGCTCCTAAACGCATCTCATCTAAAAACGCTAGCAAAAAGAGCGAAGGAAGCCCGCTTAAAATTTCTTTTTCAGATCCTTAACAACAGCTTCAAGATAAACGCATCGAAATACATTTCATTTTCTGAATCTCGTCCTACACGTCAAAAGCATGCGAATAAACTAAGAGAATATTCATATAGTAATGACGCTTTCAAATATTCATTTTTTTCCACTTGCCGTTAGAGAGTGGAATCTCCTACACCCAGAGGTATAGTAAGAGTCCGGGCGGTGGTTGAGGTTGCAGGAAAGGTGCTATGCACTGGTCGGCTCTGCCGAATTGGAGCGACGGTCCCACAGCGAAGCCCTACCAACTATCCACTCCGTCCTCGCCAACCTTCGGGCTACGTTCCATCCTTCTGCTCACCTTCAGTCTTGCAACCTCCGCTTCCAGAACGCCGCTAGGGGCGCCTACGAGTGTAGTCGCGCTCGCATGGAGCTCCGCAATTTTCCGTTTTTTGTCCCGCTCTTTCTAACTGCGACGGACCTTTTTGCTTGGATCTGATCCACGAACATCTTCGACACCTTGGGTTACCAGTTTTGTAGCTGAGGACCCATTCTCTACTTCAAGAGCCCGGACTTACCCGACGATCTGCTAGGCCTAACGCCGAGTACACCCGCGGCACCTGCGGCGGGGCCGGAGCGTCGGGGGTGCACGAGCGGCCGATGGCCGCGTCTGCAGCTGTGGCTCTGGACGCGGGGAGCTCGCACTCTCCTCACCCCAACGAAGATTCCCAACATGACGCCGATAGCATGGACTGTCGAGACGCAGACGCGCATGATCTTACGCCTTCGCGGGACCTGAATACCACGGACGCCGGCACTCCCCGACAGCGGGAGGAGGATGGAGACTGGCAGACGGTGCTGACGCTACGCCAGCGAAAGGCACAGGCTCGGGAACGCCATGCAAAGACGCCGGACCATGACGGCGTCTCTCACCCGCAACACTCATCCAACGGGCAGACGCAGTCTCCACGCAGGAAGCCCAGGTATCGCAGACTACCACCTCTACCAAGAGACGACTTTAAGGTCATAGTGAGGCCACACCAAGGCCTCCCCATCAAAAATTTCACAAGCCCGACACTCGCAGACGCTGTCATGGCAGCATGTGGGGGTTTGATCACAGGTGAGCAGTTCTTGCTCCGCATCAAGCCTGGCTCGAATATATTCATAGTCTCTACACCGCACCAAGAGGTTGCCGAGAAAGTCAGATCAATTGCGCGTCTCGTGGTGAATGGACAGCCGCATTCGGTAAACGCCTATGTAGCGACCGGTGATGGCGCCACCCGAGGCGTGATTCATGGACTGCCGCCTCATACTCCACCCGACGTGATCAAGGCAAATCTCAAGGTGCGTACCCAAGGTGTAGAAATCTTACATGCACGGATGCTCGGTGACACGAAAACGGCAGTGATCACCTTTTACGGCACAACCGTACCACGCTGTGTCTACTATCGTGGCGGCGAACTGCCTTGCTACCCCTACAAAAACACCACGCAAGTGTGCAAGGTCTGTTACAATGTCGGCCACAGATCTGACGTATGCCCCCAACCGGACACTCCGGTATGTCGCACCTGTGGCATGCGAGAACCCGTTCCCAGCCATGAGTGCAAGCCAAAATGCGCAACCTGCGGCGAAGACCATCTCACAGGAGACCGCAATTGTAAGAAGAGGCTCAAACCTCTGCGTCGCAGTTCGAACAAAACTTCAAGTACGAACGCTTCGCGCTCACCACAAGAGAACGCCATGGTGAAGGCTGAGAAGCCGATTCGTTGGTTCAGCTCGGAAGAAACTGACTGGCCCAGCCTGCCACCTGCACCCAACAGGCCTTGCCCGGAATATCGATCAAGATCGCGGTCTCGGTCAAGGTCTCGGGCGAGGTCCCGGTCAAGGTCTCGGTCAAGGTCTCGTTCAAGGTCTCGGGCGAGGTCCCAGTCGAAGTCCCTGTCAAGGTCCCGAACAAGATGCCCTCCCGCACTGCAACAACGCCCCGCCTCCCGCTCCATCGAACATCTCGAGTCCAGGGCTCCAGGTCTCTCCAGGTCGCCGTGCCATGGGAAGGTAAGCTGGGCATGTCCCGTGTCTCCCATTGCTCCTATCACTAGCAATCCAGAATACCAAAGAATTGTAGCAGAGAACAAACTCCTCCGCGAGAGTCTGGCTGAGATCAGGCGAGAGTTGGCTTCCCTCAAAGTTCACCATACACGAACTCCCCAAGAGCCACCACAAAAATTGGCTAGCCCCACACCTTGCCAAACAGCTTTGCCTTCGGGCACACTTGAACACACCCTCCCGCAAATTATGCAGCAACTTCAAAGCATACAGTCTTTTCAGCAGCAAATGTATTCCGAATTTCAAAACCTTAAAGCTTACGTCGACGAATCTGTCTCTCACATTAAGAGTAACTTAAGGAAACGTACGAATGCTAGCCCGGGTGAACCTGTCAGCAGAAGGCCGAAACAGACAGACACCACTGATATTGCCATTCCCCACCATGGCGAACGCACGCAGTAATATTCGCACGCACGTAGACCACCTAGAGATCTGGCACTGGAACTGTCGCACCTTTCATAAGCGTGCAGCAGCTCTACACCAGTTCATACAACAAACGCCAGTTAAACCGGATATTGTTTGTCTGCAGGAAACAGGCGCCAAGCCAGTTGCACTTCGGGGTTATTATACTATATCCAACCCAGATTTCCCAAAAGTTGCGACGCTGGTGGCTAAGGATATCGCCTCAAATGTACATCATATACGGGAATGTAATACTGCACACCAAATTGTTGAGATTTACGCGCACAAGAGGGGCAAGGCTAGTACCTTCATCGTGAATGTGTACAGCCCGCCCAAAGAAAAGGGCACAGATTTCGAATCGCTGCTTGCTGGAGCGGTCTCCCTTTTGCGCAGCCAGGATCGTCTCGTTTTCTTGGGCGATTTTAATGCACCTCACACCAGCTGGGGCTACAGACGCGACACCGCAAAAGGGAACCTCCTAGAGAAAGCCACAGACAATCACGGACTCCAGCTCATCACACTCCCCACCGTGCCCACGCGATTGGGCAACAGCGTCAGCGTCGACACTTCTCCTGACTTAGCATTTACATTGAACTTACGCGACGCCACCTGGTCTAATCTAGACGAAACGCTCGGCAGCGACCACTACCTCATTAGTGTGTCTGTATCCTCTCCTAGGGTTCGCAGGACTACGGGTCAGGTGACGATAACGGATTGGTCTAAATACAGACAGATTCCACTACCGGACGCTACGCTCCGCGATGCTAAGGCGTGGGCCGATCACTTATGCGACGCGCATGGTTCTGTTTCAAAACGCGTAGCCCTTACATCTGAAGCGCCTGTTGTTGACCGGCATCTACTCCACATGTGGGAAAGTAGACGTAGTCTCGTTAAGCGATGGAAGCGTCAGCGCCTCAATCGTAAACTACGTCTCAAGATAGCCGAGGTTTCGGAACGCGCTAACGAATATGCTCACAAACTGGAAACTGAAAGCTGGGTCCAGTTCTGTGACTCAATGAGGGACACGTTAAGTACGGCTAAGACATGGGCTATTTTACGAAGTTTGCTCGACCCTGGTAGCACCAAAACTACGGTGTCCCGGACGATCCGAAAATTGGTCTCCGACTTCACCGGCACGGAGGAAGAATTACTGAACATCCTCCGCAAGAAATACGTAGGTGACGCAGTAGACCTGCCATGCACCACTGAATACGAGGGCTTGTCGAACGCAGACCTGGATGCGCCGATTACCAGAGCTGAGCTTTTTGCTGCGGCACAAACTGCAAAACGCAACACCGCACCGGGTCCCGATCGCGTTACTAACGCCATGCTGCGAAATCTTAGTGACGATTGCCTGGATGAATTAATAGAATACTTTAACGAGCACATCTGGGAACCTGGAATCCTTCCGCCAGAATGGAAAGCGGCCTCGATCGTACTAATTCCCAAGCATGGCAAAAGACCCACCTTAGAAAACCTCCGTCCGATTTCTCTGACTTCTTGCCTCGGCAAGCTTTTCGAGAAGGTCATTCAAACCCGCCTAGTACACTACCTTGAGGATCGAGGCTTTTTCCCTACTCATATGTACGGCTTCAGGCACAATCTCTCCACGCAGGACATTTTCCTCCGCCTTCGGGATGAGGTACTACGCGATGTTCCCTCCGGTGCAGAACACATCTTGGTTGCCCTCGATCTAAAAAGCGCATTTGATACTATGGGCCACGAGCTCATCCTGCGGGAACTCAGCGCCACCAACTGTGGGGAACGGACATACAACTATGTTCGTTCGTTCCTCACTGATCGAACTGCCACGATTGGCATTGGAGAAATTAGGTCCTCGACATTTAGCCTGCCCAATAGAGGAACGCCTCAAGGCGCTATATTATCGCCTTTACTTTTTAATATTGGTATGGCACGCCTCGCCCGACAGCTCGAATCCATACCAGACTTGGGCTATGCTCTATATGCCGATGATATTACCCTCTGGGTAACCAGGGGTTCTCTCGGCTACAAGGAAAACACATTACAAGAAGCAGCTCAGACAGTGCATCTTTTTGCGGAAAGTTGTGGTATGAGCTGCTCGCCGGAAAAATCGGAACTCGTTCGGGTGCATGGCAGGGGTTACCGAAATGAACACCCCTTCGAACTTAAAATAGGCGACCATCGCATACGCCAAGTAGAAAAAGCACGCATACTTGGCCTCTGGATCCAAAGCAATAGGCACGCAGATCACACACTTAAAACCCTACGCACGACAGTTAAGCAAATTGCCCGCATGGTACACAGAGTGACCTACCATCGCAAAGGCTTTGGAGAGGCGGACACGCTCCGCATAATCAATGCCTTTGTAATCAGCAGATTAACGTACGGCCTCCCCTACCTAGAACTCAGTAAGGCTGAGGTTGAACAAGCGGATATTTTGATTCGGACCGCTTACAAGGCCGCTCTTGGTCTGCCAAGAGGAACATCCACGGAGCGACTCCTAGCGTTAGGGATATACAACACTTTTGAGGAACTTCGGGCCGCTGTCCTAATTTCACAACGAGAAAGACTCTCTCTCACAAGCGCTGGTAGGGAAGTCCTACGTGGCCTGGGGTATCCTGTACGACCACAATACAGCGATGAGGAACTTGTGCCCCTTTCTGCTCAGGTGCGTGCCCAAATTCATATCGCTCCTCTACCGAAAAACATGAGTCCGGTGTACCACCGAGCTCGTCGCGAAGCCAGAGCCAGAAAACTCGCCAAACAGTACGGAACGGACCCGGACACGCTTTACACGGACGCAGCCCGCTGCGGCACGCATGGGTTCTCGCTAGCTGCTGTTGGCTCGGTCTCTAGGCCAGGCTTATTCACCTGTGCCTCAGCTAGGACTAACTCAGCAAACACGGCGGAAGCCCTTGCGGTAGCTCTAGCCATCAAGACCAAAGAATCACTGAGGCAAGGATCTTATATCCTCACAGACTCTCAAATAGCGTGTCGCTATTTTACTAGCGGCCGTGTTCCTGCGTGTGTCGCCCACCTGCTAGGTGCAACATTAGACCAGGATCACAGCATTATATGGTGCCCGGCACACATCGAAGCGACGGGTAACGACAGAGCGGACGGTGCAGCTCGAGCTCTTACATACCGAGCGACTGTTCCTCGTCTAGACACTCGTCTGATACCCCAGGCGCCCCACACTCCCAGGGATATCTTAGAACACCAGCGTCGACAACGACGGCGCTATTCAACACCACACCCGCGGCTAAATGTAAAGGAAGCGCACGAATGGCGCCTTCTGCAGACAAACACATACCCGCACCTGCGTTTAAAACATGCCATCCACCCAACCACATACGCCGCCACTTGCCCGTGGTGTGGAGGACAGCCAACTCTCGCTCACATCACGTGGGAATGCGAGCTCAGGCCATCTAAAATTAATACGCCTCATATTTCGGCGCAAAAATTTCGAACGGAGCAGTGGGAGACCTGGCTTGCCAGCGAGGAAAAGGAGGCCCAAGTGGCACTCCTCGACCAGGCGCGGCGGGCTGCTGAGGCCAGTGGAGCCCTGGACTAGGGGCCCCACCCACCTGCTTCGCCAACCTCCTTTTCTTTTTTTTTTTTTAATAAACGTTTGTCAACTCAACTCAACTCGACGCACGCGCTACCAGCTCGCAAAGAAGGAGATCGCGCCCTCACCCGCGAGAGACAAGCTTGACGCAGGCAGCGTCTTCTAGCGAGTTTCTGGAAGGAAAAATACCAACTGCTCGCGCTGGAGAACCGTTCACCGGCCACCCATATATATAAAAATTGGCAGATCCCACGTGCAGTGGGAATCAAGGAAATGCGAAGCACGCATAAGGAACGTAAAATGGATTTGCATTGTTGTCTCGCTATACCAAGTTTGGTACATATGAAGTTAACGAAACGGCCACAAGAGCACCAAGGACTGTGGCATGTAAACCATGCCGCTCATACACGCATGTCATGATTCTAACGTTATGACGTCATTTACGTTCTTCATGCAGTCGTGTTGTGCCATAGCAATTTTGGTATACATCCCTTTAAGGAAACGAGTGGCATGTAGATCATGCCGCTAATGACATGCATGTCACGATTTTCATGTTATGACCTGTCATTTATGATCGTCATGCAGTCATGTTGTGCCAAACCAATTTTCGTATAGGCTCCGTGCAGTCGAGTTTTCCATGTGCGACATCAGCGCCAGAATGCACTGCCTGGCGGAGAGAAGAAGCAAAATTGGGCAGACCGTGACAGGGAAATACGCGAACGCGATGCGCGTCTCCAACTCTATAGCAGCAGCGACTGCTCGTCCCGCCTTCTTTCGTTTTATTTCCTTTGAGACGCGCGCTCCGAACCTGCGGCAAACTGTTCAAAAGGGCGACGCCGCGAGCGTTCGTGTGGTTCGCAGCACGCCCGGAAAGCAACGAAGAAACGCGCGCGTCGCTGTCGCCTCGGTTTCCACCGTGCGCGGCTGAGCCGTCCGACGAGAGCTACGTAGCGCCCTCTGGTCAGTAGACGGAGCCCATACATCCCATTAACGAAACGGCAGTATAGCGCTAGGACCATGGCATGTAAATCATGCCGGTCATGACACGCATGTCATGATTCTAATGTTATGACCTGTCATTTACGTTCGTCATGCTGTCTTGTTGTGCCATAGCAATTTTGGTATACATACCATTAACGAAACGCCTGGCATGTAAATCATGCCGCCCATGACATCCATGTTATGCTTTTCATGTTATGACCTGTCATTTATGTTCGTCATGCAGTCATATTGTTGCATACCAATTTTCCTACACATCCCACTAATGAAACGGCCAAGAGAGCACCAAGACCGTGGCATGCAAGTCACGTCGCTCATGACATGCATCTCATGATTTTCATGTTATGACCTGTCATTTACGTTCATGATGCAGTCATCTTGTGACATGCCAATTTTCGAACGCATCCCGTTAACGAAACGCGTGGCATGTAAATCATGTCGCCCATGACATGCATATCATGATTTTCATGTGGTGACCTGTCAGTCATGTTCGCCATGCAGTCATGTCGTGGCATACCAATTTTCGTATGCATCCAATTAACGAAACGGCCAGGAGAGCACCAAGACCGTCGCATGTAAATCATGTCACTCATGACATGCATGTCATGATTTTCGAGTTATGACCTGTCATTTATGTTTGCCATGCAGTCATATCGTGGCATACCAATTTTTGTATACATCCCATTAACGAGACGACCAGGAGAGCACCAAGACTGTGACATGTAAATCATGCCGCTCATGACACGCATGTCATGATTTTCATGTTATGACCTGCCATTTGTGTTCGTCAGGCAGTCATGTTGTGCCATACCAATTTTCGCATACACCCCATTAGCGAAACGGCTGGGAGAGCCCTAAGACCGTGGCATGTAAATCATGCCGCTCATGACATGCATATTATGATTTTCATGCTATGACCTGTCATTTATGTTCGTCATGTAGTCATGATGTGGCATACCAATTTTCGTAAACATCCGATTAGCGAAACGGCCAGGAGAACACAAAATCGTAGGCGGCTAGATAGATAGATAGATAGATAGATAGATAGATAGATAGATAGATAGATAGATAGATAGATAGATAGATAGATAGATAGATAGATACGCTCAAACTCGCCGAAGTTCGCTAAGAAATGCTTCGCATTTAATATATATATATATATATATATATATATATATATATATACTTCGGCGAGTTTGAGCGTATCTATCTATCTATCTAGCCGCCTATATTATATATATATATATATATATATATATATATAGAGAGAGAGAGAGAGAGAGAGAGAGAGAGAGAGGGAGGCACTGGACCTTCACTTGCAATGAAGCACCGGTGGGAGATTTCACTTGTGCGTAGTTGAACAATAAGGATTCGTAGCGTGCGCGTTAACTAAATTAATCCGGAACTCGGCACGATCTACGATACACATCCGGAGCTTCGCCCACTCATGATCATTCTCTCCGTGGATATGCTGTGAATTTTTTTTCCCAAGTGCGCTTAACGTCCAGAAATCACTAAACTGACATAAAAGTGCATTTAACGGAGAGATTTTGCATGTTAGCATAAGCGAGACAAAAGCTTTTGTTTTTTCTTTTCACAAACCCCTTCTCAGAATCATTGTCCCGAGTGTAAAACTGCACGATGAATCTAATCAAAGGTGATAACAGTAACCATGAACACGTGTTCACTTTTGTCATGGAGTCACCCAGTAGTCCCATTCTGTGTAAAGAAAATATGTTAGAAGCGAAAAGTCCGACACAAGCCGAGATACTGTGAGATTTAAACGGGAACCGCGCCTAGTGGACGAAGCGTGAAAGGAAGGGGTTCATCAACCACACTTCATAAACGGCCAGCGTGGTGTATTCGCGATGCCCACGGACTATGGGGGGTGCACTGGGCGACCCAAGATGGCTGCCCGGAGGAGGGTCGACCCGTCTGAACAGCGTCTTCTAGCATGTACAATGATGGGACGTGCGGACATAAGCCCCGTGCCGCTTTTCCCGGATGAAGTCACGAGCTGCACTGAAGTGTATACCAGACCAAAATACTTGCTTCAATCACAGACACCACCAAATGCCCGCAACCTTAACATTTGCTGCGACGTGAACGGCTGTTTCAGCCCGTGTGCGTGCACCAATGATGTGTTGCGAGATCCTGTGCGTTCTAAGGAAAACCAGTGCGTGTAACGGAATTGACGTGTGAAATAGACGCTCCGAGGTACGTACCGAGCCTGCCTGGCGTATTTCGTGCTGTAATGCGCATCTAGCGGCTAACGCTATTGGTTTGCTGCTGGGCACCGCGCGTTGAACGTGACGATGGTTTCAAACCTGTAGCGCCGTCACCAAGGTATATGTAAACTGGTAGCGCAACTTCCATAGAAGCCCATGTGTCAAGAAGGTGGCTAGTCGTTGCAACTGTCGCCATCTACGTATGGGGGGGACAACTAAAAAATGACGTCACAACCGGAACCGGAAACGACGTCACGTTTTAATGCTACATGGCGCGAAATTATGAAATATTTTGTGCGGGCGTCGCTTTTCATTTCTTATAGCTGCGCGTTCTTTTCCTCTGTTTTTGTTTTCTTACGGCTATGCTGGCTGCATAATGGCAGCCTGCAACAAACTAGGAAGACAACAAAGACAGATTTGAAATACAAGCTGTATTTTATTGGCGAAATATTTCAGTTGTATAGAAAAACGCATAGAAAAAACACCAGATAAATATCGAAGTGCACAACTAAAGAACTAATTTACAAATTGGCTGCTGATTATTTCACGACCTACAGCTGGAGATTGCCTCAACTATATCAGAAGTGGACAGCATGCTGCGTTGTCGTTGCAGTCGCTTCGCTCTGTGCCTGTTGTTGAAGCTTCCAAAGCTTTGCTCGCAGCCGGTCCATCCTTTCTTTTATCTTCAGTAATGGAAACACTGGGTGGCGCTAAGGAAAAATGGATTCCGTTAGGGAAACTATCGAGGTTCACGGGACAGCGAAAAAGAAACAACATGTAAGCAAGATACACTCAAGGGGAAACAGATACTTCACGGGCACAATAAGGAAACACAGAAGGCCTAAAATCACATTCTATGCTGTTTGAACCTCCCTGTAGAAAATCAGTCAAGTAGAAGATAATTTTGGTATACTCAAGTAAAGCTTACCCACGCTAGCCATAATGTTAATGCTGCTTTGCCTATGGCCATTTTTCTTGGTACTGTAACCAAAAAGAAATTCAGGGACCAATTTGTATTAAAAAAGTGACTTTTAAGTCAGCTACCAATAAAAGTAAAACAGCTGATACCTCCATAGAGAGAAGACAAAGAATTTTCTGTAGCCGCATTTAACAGGCTGCTGTGTTATTTCGTTTGTCTTAACCACTCGTAAAAGTATTAGTGTTACACGACCAAAATAACGTTACCACAACATCGAGAAAGTACACCAATGATCCACCCTGAAATATACAATTATAATTTCAACTTTAGCTGCTACACATCAAGGTATATTCTAGCAGAAATTTGATGACTTTGTTCGTGGAACATTTACTGCGTATATTAGCTGCTCTTCCACATAAATATTACTGTCACGGAGGAACTTGCTATATAATTTGAGATCAGTTATTTCCCTGGTAGCCACTTAGCACTTAGTTTAAGCTCTAACCAAAATAAAAACGAACTTCTCCGTCAGCTGCAACTTTTCACCTTCCTACACTACATCACTGAGCAGCTCAATACTGGCAACGTGAATCGACACATACATTGATGTGAAAGGCCCGTGTTGGCCAGACAGGTGCCTTGGCGACAGTCTCGCAAACGAACACTCCATGCCTGCCCTGCTAGTGCTGGATGCTCCAACGGGGCTGTATGGCTCCGAAGCATGTGTGTCTAGCTGAGAAAAAAAAACACAATCAATAGTAGAAATTTCTCATCAGAAAATACTAGGATCAGCAATTTATCTTAACTTAGAACGTTACTCTCTCGTATCTAACCTAGTTAGAAAATGTCAGCCCAATGATGTGTTAGGGAAACTCAATGATAACTTCAAAAGCCTACAATAACTTCATCGAATAAAACTTCTAGAAATCAGGAATTGTAATTCTGCAATAGTAAGAAATATTGAGCGAGTTAGATCAAAATTGCTGAAGGTTGACAAACTTCCAACGCATGGAAAAATATTGGGCAATGGGTGTTATGTTATCCCTTCTATCTGTAACGCCGCATTTTTATCAGAAACACTGAGCCATCATGACGGAATAAAAATTATTGCGTCGCGTGATCCGAACAATAACAGCAGCCGCGCTAACAAACAGTGGCTTGTTTGTCATTATAAAGCGTAACTGCTTTCAAAAACATGCTAAGACACATCTAAAACAATTTCTTTATTACTTTGTAATGAGAAAAATGTAATCTTGCGGAATAAAGAAAGTAGGTACATTACACCAAACGCAGTACAATTGCTACACACCTCTAATTGTGCAGCATCAGTTAGGCCACTACTCTACTCATCTCCGCGTATTGCTTTCACATGTATTTTCTTCTGTGCGCCAGAGATGCTCTCAGAAAGATAAATCAAAACAGACGCTGAAATAATTGCACAACCGGCGTATTTTTTTCCAGCAGAATATTTAAATGCCAATACAGCACCTCAATTCTGTATACAAGGAGAAATAGTTTTAAACACAGGAAAAATTACGTATACGTGAAAGGCAGTACACATAAGCCTTTATGCCCTCATACTTCATTGTCCTTGGCTGTGCCATTTCCCTCAGCCTTGAAAAAAGCTTTAATATCTTAAACAAAATTTCAACCTAAAGATAGACTATTTTTACGATTTTTTAAACTCTTACGCTGATCAATAAAGCAGGCTTTCGAGAAGTGTAAGCATAGAGGTACAGATCAGGATAAAATCACTAATCCTACTCGTAGCAATGGCCATGCTCCTCCAAAATAATCGTCTCTGGTGAAGATGGGCATGCGTCATCCAAAGGAACTGGTTAACTTGTCTCGGTGCATTTAATTTAAAGAGGGTGCAAAATCACCTCTTCCCCTTCTTGTGTGACAAGCCTGTTAAAATGTTTACGGTAGAAAATAACCTTGCTTCAAAAGGAGTTCTTTAGCAAAAGACTGCTCCTCATGACAGCAGCAGTCCCTTGCACAATGGAGGGCAGCTGGTGACGGCTGTGATGGTGTGCCTGCACAAAGAATGAGATATGATAATCTTGTACATTTACTATTCTCTATTAACACAGCAGACCTACAACACATCTGCTGTAGAGGGAATTTCAATTTCTGCTGCGCTGTTGCCACCACTGTTGCAGGGGTTCTGCACGTCTTGACTGGATGTGGATGCCGCAGATGCACATCTTGGAGCTTCTTGCGGAGTTGCCTCTGCACATGAAAGATAAAATCATAGAGGCAGCTAAATGAATGCTGATTATGTGGTAATAACAAGGATCCGGAACCAAGCTATACACACAGACGACAAAACAACTTAGATATTTTCTTGACCATATAATGTGCCCCTACGCATACTAGAGTTAAAGTGAAACTAGAAGTGTGTCAGTTCATGCTGCTCTAAATAACTACATTGTTTAAAGCGTGTGGGTAAACTGAACCCTACCACGACACCCAGGGTAGAGCAACTGAGAATAAATGAGCCATCTGCACGTTATCATGCGTTGCACGACTTAACAGTCCAACAAGCATGGTATCACACCTCAGCCACAGTGCTCGACTCTAACAACATAACTAAAAGGACACTTACAGATGCAATCACTTTCACAGCATCGCACACAAGGGACGAACACGCAGACGAAGTAGAACGTCCACATCTAATCCTGCACAGTAAAAAAGCATACAGAAGATAAGAACAAATGTTATCAACGCAGCGCCAGTTGCTGGCGTGGAATGGCTTTGCAGACAGACGAAACATGACGTGCACAGTATACAATATAATCTAAAGCTGAACCCAGCATCTATATCTTTTTTTCGAAACCTACACGGCAGCTTTCCTACACGAAAAATTTGACAAAACATTCAGGCACAATCGGCGTAGTCTACTTGGAAGCGGTTTGCGTGTTTGACTCTGACCATGGCCGGGCATGAGGGGACACGTGATAAGCGCTCTTAATTGCGCCCGTCGCGCCTCCCCGTTTAATTAGGCCCTCGTCAAACAGACGAAACGCTGCACTCATTGTAACAATAGTAGCGAGGAGAGGATGCACCGCCATTTTGCGTGAAAGCTATCGTGTCGGTTTCGGGACTCGTGTGTTGTCTTTACGATGGCTCACGAGAAATAGTTCGAAAACTCACCTTTCAAAATCGAGGGGAAACCGATGGAGTGAGACGCCCGGCGTGAAAGGGTTGCTCTTGCAGACGCACACAGAGCCGCGTTTCTTCGCGTAGCTTGGCTGACTTATCGTCCCTAAGGGCGAGAGCATGCTGTCCGTGCGCTGGCAAAAAACAGTCACTGAAACTGTTCCCAAGGGCTGCGACGGGTTAGATTACCTTCTCCCAAGTGTCACGACTGGAAAACAACGCTTATACGAGGAAATTGTGTACGGACGACACGCGCAAACGTACTGTGCCAGAACGAGCGACGCCACTTTCACCCGAAAATGCGCAAAACCGTTGGCGAGGCACACTGAGTTGGGCGCAAGACATATACACAAGCCCACATTACCAGACTGCCTGCATGCGCCCGCTGTTTCTGGAAATAAACCAAAAAATTTCACAAGCAACAATATATCGAAAACCTAAAATTTTATAAAGTAATCTAATAATTTATTTTGTGACAGTATGTATTAAAGATTTTGGAAACAAACGTTTAATTGAATTTTTCGTTCTCGTTATTTGTCCCCTCCTCACCTAGTCGCGCTTCAATCGTCACAAGGTGTTGATGTCTGTGGCAATAGGTTTCGGATCGCTTTTCGTTCCAACTTTCGCGACCTATGTAGATTGACCTTGGCCGTCACCATTACTTTCGCGGTCAGGAACGCGGACTTAGCAGAAAGCAATCGCGTCTTTGTGGCGTTGAGCTCCTCAATCAGTCGCACTTGGGCAGAAACCAAGCCTCAGGTCGACATTTACCAGTCGGACGCTCCTGGAGCTAGTCCCGTTTTCGCTACCGCGGCCCATCGATCCGATCGCAGCTTTGTGCTATCCGGATGCGCTATCATTCGAAATCCACGCATCAGAATCAAACTTCTAGGTCCCACCTGAGTGCTGTCGTTCCAGTCGATAGCTGAATGAACTCAACCAAATTGATTCAATTGTTGAACCGCATGGCAGCGACGTCGTTCTCGATCGTTATCATAAGGCCCGATTACGGTGAAAAAGGCCCGTGTAGGCAGTCGATTCGTATCCGTTACGGCAGCTGTTCCAATGCATCGCGGGCTATTTCTTTGTAAATTCCTCCGGCGAACTACAAGTTACTGATCATGTACAAAACCGCAGTTCTCGGTAATAATGACAGACTATTGTCCTTATTCAAACTAAACTGTCCCATACCTGCTTACAATACCCGAAATTCTGTCCAATGGTGCCAACCTTTTTGTCGCACTACATATCGCCAACAGTCTCCATCATATGTCTTACCGAGATACCTTAATATTCTTCATGCAAATAACATTTTTCTTGAACAAATTTCAAAGGGCATGCTGATTAACCACCTTTATATGTTTGAAAATGTTTAGCAATTATTTCTGTGACCTGTTTTAGCTGATGAGTGTTGTACATGTCATTTCTTTATTCATTTATACAAATGTTTGTAATCTTGGCCTACTGATACCAGTACGTTTCAGTAGAAGTGTCTGTTAGATATGTGATTTACATATTATTTGGTTTGCTTGTGTGTTTTTTTTTGTTTTTGTTTTTTTTTTTGACCGATGCAAGTATGTCAGTCTCAGTGAATTTTAAGTTGTAGTCTTAAACAATCGTTGGTGTTGCTGTTTGTCCATTTTGTGCTTACAATGCATCTGTCTGAATGACGTGTGACCTACGGGCGCAGGGCGCTTCTCAAGCTGCAAAAAGCGGCTTTTTGCTCGGCGTCCGCTCTTTGCGTTCAAACTGTACCACAAAGAGAAATAAACTTGTATTGTATAACCGCATCAACGTTTCAATTATTTCCATTTGACGAAGTAGCTAACTCTTACGGCGAGCCATGTGATTTAAATTCACATTTAAGGTGTCGGCTGCGGTAGTAAGATGACGAAATCTGCTACTGTGTGCGTGGAAAAAAAAATAAACAGGTCCCTTGCAATTTACTTAAGTGATGTTGGGGCTACATATAAATGGACGCCCCAATCATAGCATTTCACGTCTCCTTAAGGCACTTCATGTGATTTGCACTTCACAACATGTTTTTGTTAAAAGTGTGTCCCTGTTGTCCCGCGGCATGCTCTCTTACTGCGCAGTCTGTATACTGACATCAGTTGTCCTTTATGAGCAGCAATGTAAAGTGACTCTTTCTCGTTCAACTCGTTAAAACTGCTTTGGTCGAATTCCACTCTGAATGGTTGTTTGGAGTCCTGCTCTGAAACATCAAGATCAGTGTTTGTGCCAGATGTGCAAAAAGAATTTTTTTAGACATTTCTAATGTTCAAAATTTTTTTTGGTTTTGTTAAAATGTGCGCATTTAAACTACCTTGCAAGCTCATTTTTATGGCCACAGGGCAGTTTTCTGCAGCTTTACCTTAACAGAGATACCTAGTGGGCAGACGACGATAATCAAATCAAGTTTATTTTCATTCTGTCATACAGAAAGGACTGTGGCAAAAACCTCTCATTGAAACACTTGACTAGTTGACAGCACCGTACAAAAAGAAAATAGTCACCGCAGTAACAGCACTCCGATAATTAAAAATAATAATTTGAAACTTCACAGTTAATGTACAGCAAGGCATACACAGTAATGAAGTACAAGTGTAAAACTTACACTAGTAGTGCCAGGTGACAAAACTACTTATTTGCAGAGAGGGTGGAACAGCGCGCGCACACACGGACCGAAGCGAAGAAGAGACGACACGAGCGCTGACTAACAACTGAAAGTTTATTGAAACGATAGCACATATATAAGGAGGAAACACACGTGAACATACTGGTCATGACATACACAGCGGCTAAGTGCAACAGAACTGATTGTCCTTATGTGCCTTCTAAAAACCGGATCTCTTTATCTAGGAGATTGAGCGACGCTTGGCTTATGCAATTCTCTCCCCCTTTTTTTATAAGAAAGGCTTCCATAATCTCTCTTATGGTGCGACTTTTATGTCTGAAAAGAACAGATGTGTTAGTGAAGATAGGATTACAATCACATCCCCTGCAATGGGCGGCCAAATGAGCATAATCTCTTTTCTTTACTGCAGACTTATGCTCATTCAATCTCGTATTCAGGAATCGGCCCGTTTGGCCGATGTAAGCTGCACCACATGACAACGGAATATTGTAAACTACCTCAGTGGCGCAGGGAACGGCACGCTTATCTTCGTCATGTTTAATTCCACACCCTCCTTTCTTTTTGTTACTTGTGGTCTCAACTTTCTTCTGCGCAGCCGCACAGATGATACCTGTCTTGACGGGCGCAGAGAATGCCACCTTTACCCCAAAACGCCTAGCTACCTTCTTAAGACCATGAGACATCTTATGGACATAAGGAATCACTGCAACTTTTTCTGGAGTACTTCTGTCACCTTTGTCTGTGTCTTTCCCTTTCTCTTGAGACTTAACCCACTTAATGAGCTTTTTGGCGGTCATTATGAGCACAACGTTTTCTTGGGCTAGTTGGTTCATGGCTTCTATAAAAATGTAGCGCAAAGGAACACAGGGACAGACAAAGAGCACAGGACGGGCGCTAACTTCCAACTGTGTTTATTGAAAAAACGTACGTACACTTGTACAAGTCACAAGGGGCGGTAAGGGCATGACACTCGCGTTAATCAGGATACCACGAGGGAAATCAAATCTTGAATCAATGTGGCATGAAATCGTTCTGGACGCATTGCATGCTCCACGACTTATTTTTTTTCTTTTTTTCGTTTTCGCGCAAGTCCATTTGATTACAAAAGTGACGCTGCAGGAGGAAGGAAACTAGGCCAGAGGAAGCAATAAGCGTTGCTAGCCGAAACTTTGTAGGATTGGGTCGCATAGAGCGAACACCAACGGCTCTGCATAGCACACAAACACTGGAGGACCGTCAACAATACTTAGAGGGCCAAAGGGTGCGTCACAAAAAATAAAATATTCAAAACGACAATAGTACTTAAAGGCCAATGGGGTGTGTCACAAAGGATAAAAACAATAAAACCGGCAAAACGACAACAAAACTTAAAGGCCAAAGAGGTGCGTCACAAACAATAAAAACCGGTAAAACGACAATAATACTTAAAGGCCAATGGAGTGTGTCACAAACGATAAAAACAATAAAACCGGCAAAAACGACAACGAAGTTTAAAGACCAAAGGGGTGCGTCGCATACATTAAAAACCGCCAAAACGACAACAATACTTAAAGGCCAAAGGGGTGCGTCACAAAACAGAAAAACCAGCCAAAAAACGGCAACAGGTCTTAAACGTACAATGAGGCGTCAATAAAACGGGAAAAGTAAAAACAATAGACAAAAAGATAAAAGGTAAAAAAGAAAAAGCACTTCCCTTATGGCGTGAAAATTTTTTATACGCGTCCTTCCAGGAAGGTCACTTCACTGTTCAAGAGTGTTAATGAAGGCGTGCTAATGCAGTTGTCACCGGCCTTTAAAATGTAGTAGGCTTCAACTATCTCTCTTTCCGTCCTCTCTGGTGCCCTCTTCTTTACGAAACTAGTGCGCGCAAACTCGGGTGTGCACCCGCATCTTTTGCAGTGCTCGGCCAGGTGTCCTCCAGAGTTGTTTTTAACATTCAACGCATGCTCTCTGGCCCTATCATTGAAACACCGGCCTGTTTGCCCTTTGTAAACTTTATCGCAGCTGAGCGGGATTTTATAAACGGCTTTTGTTTCACATTCGGTGAAAGTAGTGTCGTGTTTCTTATCACAATTCTTGCTCTTTCTTTTTGAAGTCATGGGGCATACCTTTGAAAGTTTGCATGGAGCAGTGAACACAACATTGACATTGTATTTTGAGAGTACCTTCTTCAAATTGTGCGAGATACGGTGTACGTACGGTATTGCTACCGTGGGTTGCCTCTCACGCTCATTGGACTCCTTGCTTCCGAAACCTTTAAGCTTCTTTAGTAGGGACTCGCACACACTAGAGACCAATAAGGCAGGGAATTTAGAAGCGTGGAGGCGGTCAATTTGCTGTTGAAAACTAGCTTGCATTTGGTGTTTGCAGGACTTATCAAGAGACGCTTTCAGGCAAGTCATGGCGATACCTCTCTTAACCAGTTTCGAGTGGGCGCTGTCGTAGGGCAACAGACCTTTCTTTGTTCTAGGATTATACATCCAACAAACGTGCTTGCTCGTGAAGTGCAGTTTTAAATCCAGGAACTGAATGCTGTTGCCATCTGCCATTTCCCTAGTGAACCGAAGCCCTTCACCTGCAGTGTCAAATGCCTTCTGTATATCTGAAATGACTGAATCTGGAACAGCTCTGCCTACGCAATTTAAGATGACCAGGTAGTCATCCACATATCTATATGTCTTTGTGACGTGAAATTTCTGTAGTTTTGGGGCCAAGCGGTTGTCGACAGCTGATAGAAAAATGTCGCATAACACAGGTGCTACGGACGACCCTATGCATATGCCCGATTTCTGTACATAGTACTGTTCATTAAAGCATATGGCCGTTGAGTCTAGGTCACGGAGCAAGAAAGACAGGAGGGGAAACTCGGCTCCTTTCCGCGCCGCGATAATGTCACCCCGGAAAGCGGCGGATGGATGGATGGATGCTATGAGCTTCCCCTTTGTAACGGGGCGGTGACATGTGCGCCACCAGGCTCGTAAGAAGATTTAAGAACTTTTTTTTTCTCTTTTAATTTTCCTCATGCCTTTTAAATTTACTTCAATCAAATCGATCATGCCATATCAAAAACGGAATTTCATATCCCAGTTCCCTGCCCCTTATGGCAGAAATTCCATATTTTTCCCTATAATTATTTTTGTCCGTTCTCTCTAGTTTTCTGCCACCAGTATTCTAACCGTCTCTTACATATTTCAATCGCGGCTATGTTCAGCTTCCCGTTGTTCGCCCTAAAACCCAAGGCTTCATGTAGGGTGGTGCCCAAACGTACACCTGGGTGGATATTTCCGCATTCAATCAGAACATGCTCTGTCGTTTCCCTATCTTCCTCACAGCATGTGCATTTTTCTTCTTCTTTACTGAATTTCGCTTTATAAACACGCGTTCTAAGGCAGCCCGATCTCGCTTCAAACAATAAAGCGCTTCCTCTTGAATTATCATAAAATGCCTCCCTCTTTATTTCGTTTTTGCCCTCTCGGTAGTTATTCAGAGTCGGTTTTTTTTTACATCGCTATCCTCCAGTAAATCTTCTCCGCCTCTCTGACTTTTCCCTTTACGCGGCGGACGTCGTGACAGCGCCACCTAGAGAACCGCGGCCGAACTGCCGCGCCGGAGCGGCAGGCGCGGGCAGCGTCGAGCCCGCTCTTGTCGTCTGCTTGCGCGCTTCTGCTCAGTGCTTGAGTGCCACTCTTGTATTTCATGGAACTGTTAGCAATCCCTAGAGCGGTTCGCTTTAATTTATTCACCAATTCATCTGTTTCCGTACGCTTTTAGTTTTCTTCAATCTATTCACCTTCGCATGCTATAGGGTAAAGGCTTTATTTGTGGTAAATTAGCGTACTATATCCTCTCATTACGAAACAAATGTCGTGTCATGTAGCCTGCCTGCAAGCGGGAATAACGGGGGTTGATGCATATTGCAGAAAAAAAAAGTTATTCTGATCTGTCTACGCTTTTCTGACATGTGTTTTGTTTTGGGACTTCGTGATTGTCGTTATTCAATGTAGAGCTGCTACAAAAAAAGACGAAAAACTTATATAACACCACAGTTACACCAGAATTTATTCTGAAAGGCCCGTGAGGACCGTGTATTCGTTCCCCTATAAGTTCCTTCGTTTCTTCGACGAAAGTGCGGATACACGGCGCTTTCCGAGAGACCTAGTCTTTGCAAAGCCTGGAGAATTTTTTCTGAGATGCTGCCGTGTGGTCCTTATCACGCGCTTCTTTCACACAGTGTTGTCGCATTCGCGTGCCGACGTAGTAAAAAAGGATTCTTGCAAGCGCGTCATTCTTGTGTTGATAACAGGGAAACGTGAGTTTCAAGTTATCCAAAACATGGTCGATTGTAGCCCAGAAGATGTCTTCGGTTGGTCAAGGATGCCGCGCCTCCAAGCTCAGCGTAGTATTTGCGCCTGCTCACCATTTCGCTGGGGAAATGCTTTTCGCAGACGTAGTCGAATGTTGTGAGATCGCGATCCACCCGACCTATAGCTCTCGTCCATTCCTGCAAGCGTTCAGGGTCAGCTGGAGCTTTGAAGGTGCGAACTTTTCAGCGCAAGACTTATATCCACTGTTGCAGTTCGGGACGAAGCATCGGCGCCCCATGTCGACTATCGGCGATCTCTTACACCGTCAACATACATCGCGAATCAGCAGCGCAGGAACTTCCGAACTTACGACGTGTTGATTCTCGAAGCCAACACATACGTTGCTCCGTCTGTTCACGTCTGTCCAAATATGATGCACAAATGTGATGAAATTTTCTATCCCGCACACCAGTTGTGTATGGCATGCTCTGATCAGCATTTTTTATGGCGTATGTTAATAACCTAGAACAAAATGTCGTCTTTTGTTATGCCGAAAAACTTACGAAATGCGAAGCCGCACCGCCGCACCATCAGATCGTCTGCTATCTGAAGTGTGCCAGTTTGTTCCTTCCATTCGATACAAAATCATTCTATACAAAATATGAATAAAATTAAAGAAGATCGGCAATAAGATGCTTTACTCGGGCTTTACCTTCCTAGCGCGAACATTTCTAACTAAAAGCTTTTCTTTTTTAGGCGGCACATGGCAACGTAGCGCAAGTGGCCAGTGCAAGATGTAGCAGACGACACCCGGGCGCCGTCGGAGAACGCGGGCGCGCGCGCTCTCCGACCGCGGCGGAAAACAATAGTTCCGTGCGTCGCCGCGAGGATCGCTGCGCGGACGTTCGCCAACCTCCTCTCCCAGGGTGACATTATCGCGGCGCACGCTCGCGCTGGCGCGGGCCCGGAGTTTCCCCTCCTGTCTTTCTTGCTCCGTGGTCTAGGTAAAACTTAAGCAAGGTGATAAAGTTATCGCAGCTTACCCCCGTGGCATTCCGGAACGTGACTTTACCGTTTTCGTTGATTAAGTCTTTCACTGCACAACACAAGCCTGCGTGAGGAATGGAATAAAAAAGTTCTTCAACGTCCATTGAAAACGCGTGCGTGCCAGAGACTGTTCCATCAAGTAAGTCCTTGGCTATTTTACCTAGACTCAACGGCCATATGCTTTAATGAACAGTACTATGTACAGAAATCGGGCATATGCATAGGGTCGTCCGTAGCACCTGTGTTATGCGACATTTTTCTATCAGCTGTCGACAACCGCTTGGCCCCAAAACTACAGAAATTTCACGTCACAAAGACCTATAGATATGTGGATGACTACCTGGTCATCTTAAATTGCGTAGGCAGAGCTGTTCCAGATTCAGTCATTTCAGATATACAGAAGGCATTTGACACTGCAGGTGAAGGGCTTCGGTTCACTAGGGAAATGGCAGATGGCAACAGCATTCAGTTCCTGGATTTAAAACTGCACTTCACGAGCAAGCACGTTTGTTGGATGTATAATCCTAGAACAAAGAAAGGTCTGTTGCCCTACGACAGCGCCCACTCGAAACTGGTTAAGAGAGGTATCGCCATGACTTGCCTGAAAGCGTCTCTTGATAAGTCCTGCAAACACCAAATGCAAGCTAGTTTTCAACAGCAAATTGACCGCCTCCACGCTTCTAAATTCCCTGCCTTATTGGTCTCTAGTGTGTGCGAGTCCCTACTAAAGAAGCTTAAAGGTTTCGGAAGCAAGGAGTCCAATGAGCGTGAGAGGCAACCCACGGTAGCAATACCGTACGTACACCGTATCTCGCACAATTTGAAGAAGGTACTCTCAAAATACAATGTCAATGTTGTGTTCACTGCTCCATGCAAACTTTCAAAGGTATGCCCCATGACTTCAAAAAGAAAGAGCAAGAATTGTGATAAGAAACACGACACTACTTTCACCGAATGTGAAACAAAAGCCGTTTATAAAATCCCGCTCAGCTGCGATAAAGTTTACAAAGGGCAAACAGGCCGGTGTTTCAATGATAGGGCCAGAGAGCATGCGTTGAATGTTAAAAACAACTCTGGAGGACACCTGGCCGAGCACTGCAAAAGATGCGGGTGCACACCCGAGTTTGCGCGCACTAGTTTCGTAAAGAAGAGGGCACCAGAGAGGACGGAAAGAGAGATAGTTGAAGCCTACTACATTTTAAAGGCCGGTGACAACTGCATTAGCACGCCTTCATTAACACTCTTGAACAGTGAAGTGACCTTCCTGGAAGGACGCGTATAAAAAATTTTCACGCCATAAGGGAAGTGCTTTTTCTTTTTTACCTTTATCTTTTTGTCTATTGTTTTTTACTTTTCCCGTTTTATTGACGCCTCATTGTACGTTTAAGACCTGTTGCCGTTTTTTGGCTGGTTTTTCTGTTTTGTGACGCACCCCTTTGGCCTTTAAGTATTGTTGTCGTTTTGGCGGTTTTTAATGTATGCGACGCACCCCTTTGGTCTTTAAACTTCGTTGTCGTTTTTGCCGGTTTTATTGTTTTTATCGTTTGTGACACACTCCATTGGCCTTTAAGTATTGTTGTCGTTTTACCGGTTTTTATTGTTTGTGACGCACCTCTTTGGCCTTTAAGTTTTGTTGTCGTTTTGCCGGTTTTATTGTTTTTATCCTTTGTGACACACCCCATTGGCCTTTAAGTACTATTGTCGTTTTGAATATTTTATTTTTTGTGACGCACCCTTTGGCCCTCTAAGTATTGTTGACGGTCCTCCAGTGTGTGTGTGCTATGCAGAGCCGTTGGTGTTCGCTCTATGCGACCCAATCCTACAAAGTTTCGGCTAGCAACGCTTATTGCTTCCTCTGGCCTAGTTTCCTTCCTCCTGCAGCGTCACTTTTGTAATCAAATGGACTTGCGCGAAAACGAAAAAAAGAAAAAAAATAAGTCGTGGAGCATGCAATGCGTCCAGAACGATTTCATGCCACATTGATTCAAGATTTGATTTCCCTCGTGGTATCCTGATTAACGCGAGTGTCATGCCCTTACCGCCCCTTGTGACTTGTATAAGTGTACGTACGTTTTTTCAATAAACACAGTTGGAAGTTAGCGCCCGTCCTGTGCTCTTTGTCTGTCCCTGTGTTCCTTTGCGCTACATTTTTATAGAAATTATGAGCACGGAATCCGGATACCCTGCCTTCCTTAATCTGTGAACCTGATCCAGAAAACTATCTAACATCGTCTCGGGGCACGAGCGTGACAAAGCCGCGCAAGCAAGTGAAGGCCACACCATTTTTGATTAACTTCG
>JABSTT010004132.1:0-24097 GCA_013339685.2 Hyalomma asiaticum | reverse complement strand
ATGACTTGAATATAAAAATACTGCATGCAATTTTGGCGTTCAACGCAATCACATACATACGTACCTGCAGTTTACGTAGTGAATGGTCCTGCCGCGGGGCGGTCCAACTGGAAGTCGTGAAGCAAACTTGCATGTTTCTTTGCTTGCATTCTGTGTTGAAAGAAATAGGCACAAACCGGTCACGTAAGTATCACCTGTTTTCCATCGATACATTTAAGAATAGCTCGTTGAGAAACCTGTTGGCTTTGAGAATAGCATTTCCAAGCGAAGCTTGTGTACCATAGCATGTGCCGGCGTAGTAGGCGCTGTGGTCGTCACGCGAAAACTACTCCCGAAAAACTGACCGCCTGGCGCCATCGAAATAACGCCTGTTGCCGTAACTCGGGCAACTACGCAGCTATGTTTGAGATAAGCGAACATATCTTAGCCTTAAGCACCTTAAGCTACTGTTCTGTACGAAGCAAAATGACGTGTTTTCTCTATAGCAGGTCAGTAAAAAAAGAAAAAGTTTTGGTGCATGATACAGCTGGAAAACGTTGCGCGCCCCTGCCCCACGAATATTGCTTACCAATCACGTCCTGTTTAAATTTGTACAACATTCATGAGCATAATGGGAAGATTCTTCCATGATGATCGAATGTTTCGCATCATCGAATGGCACTTCAGCAGCATGGCTTTCTACCATGTCGACGGAAATACCCATCGCTTTGATGGAACTGTTTCCATCATAATGTTCGATATTGCAGTGCACTCGCAAAAAACCCATCTGGGCGACGTGCTCAAGCCAATTAATGCGGCCTAGAACATCGGAATACTGTCCCAGACGAATGAAATTCATGCTTTTGAGTGGAATCGACCACTCTGAAAGAGGAACCACGGGGAGTAGCATGTTAAGTATGACAGCTGCATACGATGTGCATCACCTCAGGAAACGATTAAATGCGAAACACTTCCTATGGGCGGTTCATTTAAGTACTTACTAAATAATTAAATAGAGATAGAGGTGCAGGCCTAGTGGTCTCTATGGTACGGAATACCGGAAAGGCTATGCGCTCTGTCTTTAGAGGACTGCAATAAATGTAATAAAGCAAGAAAGGCACTTGGATGCATAAAGATGTTCATACAGATCAGAGGCAGCGCCCACTTCGGGTGCTGGAGCTGGGAGTGAAAGCTATTTAGCAGCAAAACATTTACAGATTCATATACAAAATTTGTATATTTTGAGCAGGTGGAAATAGCTGAAAAAGTGGTGCATAGACTGCAGAGGCAGCTCGAAACAACAACAACAACAACAAGCAAAAAAAAAAACGCAGACGAAGCAGTGCGTACGTCAGAGTGAAGCACAGGCAAGAAAGTATGACCCACGCATGCAGTTTCAAAATTAGTCTCGGGCAATGACAGGTACCGTTGAGAGGCCTTCATAGATACTGCAGACATCCTTAATGGATTCAAGTGCGGCAAACTTCATGACTCCATAAACAAGAGGGTCTGTCTTAGTGCTAAATCCAACATATCTTACACTCGCAGGAAATGTATTCTAAAAGCCGAGTCGGAATAAGGTTGCATGAACCATGCGTAGTCAAGGTCAAGGATTCGTGATCGCAGCATGGGAGGTCTTAGTGTTTTGATAGTATTCAGCCTCTGAAGCAAAAAGGCAGGTATTGCAAGCGAAAATGTCTCAGTATTTTTGACAGTGTGCTAAATTTCATATACGGAGCAACACAGGCGTGGTGTTCATATTTTGTTGAGGTGTAAATACATGATACTAAATAGGAGCCCACTCTTATGGCATTAAGCCCATAAGAGTGGGTACGAGCGCGCTATTGTTTTAAATATGTGGCCCATGAATCGTGTGATTGTTGGATGATTGTGTTTTCATAAATTACTGAAGGTAATCCTTCAAAGTAACCAGAGTAACTTTCTGACTGACAGCACTTCGTAATCGAACAAAATCGACACCTGAGGGGTAAAATATAACGAACGTTCTTGAACGGCTATTGCACAGAGCTGTTGTTCGAAACGGCAACCACTATCATTCGGCTCATCATGTATTCAAGCATTCTTTAGCATATTCATGTTCCAAGCAATGCTTACTTTTTAAAAACCGTTAACCTGCAGAAGTATGATTTCCTGCCGTGCACCTGTCTTAGTATGTGCCATTGGAAAAGTTGGGCAATCATACGAGTGAGGCCTGTTTCCGTACCTGCAGCGTATGTGCGAATGCCGCACTGTAGAACGTTGGCCAGGCGCTCAGAGCTCGACTTAGGACCAGAACCGATTTGTTATGTTTCGCTACGTCGCATATAGACGCAAGAGAAGAGAATGAATAAGACAAAGTGATTAGACATGTCAAATTTCATCATGCAGGCACATGTCGCTGCGACGCCGGCTAGATACATAAAAGTGCAATGGGGAGTAATTTGTTAGGTACTTGAGCGCTTGTGAGAAAAATTCCACTGCAGAAAATGTCATCACTCCGTGAACAAGAAACGCGCTGCCTAAGTTCTGTACCTCTTATATTTCTTACAACCGCAGAAGATGTCGCCCGTATCCTTTGTTTTGTTACGTGTATAATCGACATGATTGAGGGCGTGGAGGTTGATTATGAATGTTACAGTTGTCATAGTAACCGTGATGGGAATTATGATGTCTCCACTTCATGGCTGTTCCAAGAGCTATCCTGTGGAGCTCGATTATGCGTATATTTATCTGCTTGTTTCATTATTGCATTTTCTGTGCAATTCTAGCGTAACACACAATACAACACTGCTGTAAGGCATATAAAGGGAAACACCGGCGATTTTTCGTGTACACTGATCTCAATATAATTTTCTATTTTCTCCCCCTTGCTGCAATAATATATACCAATTGCCACGTAGACCACACAGCGTTTTTGACGTCACTTTCAACGCTGCCCGCGGGTCGTCGCAAGCAAAACGGCGACACTTCAGCACTCAATACAACGGTGATTGACCTTCCCTCTCGCACATATAGGGCACCAGTTCCCCATTTATGATGGCAGGAAGGTTGTGGCGCCATGGCAAAGACCTCACGCAGCATCTGCCTGTTTCAGTTTGAACACGCCTTTCTCTTGGTGTTTTAAGATTGGTTTGTTTCTGAACGGAACACCCCGGCTCTTACAGGACCATCAGCACTATGGAGTTGCCTTTTAAGAGGTAAGAAGCAAAGGAAAATGATGATTAGCCTTTTGTTCGGTGAGTCACAATGACATTGCGATATAAATGCATGCAACTGCAAAAACCCAGTAAGGGTTATAACGTGTTAAGCAGATTAGAAAATGCAGCAATCCAAATGTACGCTGAATCAATGCAGGGCTTTCCGTTTTTAACATACGCAGACTTTCAGTTTTCGTTTATGATTACCATCTTAAAAACAAACCGCATTTCACGGGCTCCCCGGGCTTTCCTTTCTCTTACGCCGTTATGGAATGAATAACTCTTGTATAAGTGCGCTAACAACAATGTTTCAACAACACACTAACTCAAGACAGCATACGTTTAAATTACGCTAAAGAAGTACATTCATGTTCCTGACATATCAAGATTGCAAGTCGTTCATTAAAAAGAAGTTTCTGGAGTTTCTGGCAGACGGCCGCACGAGAAATACTAATGACAGGAAGGAGACCTCTGACATCGTAAATTATGGACACCCATTGCAGTGCTAGAAGACAACTGCGCATTAATGCGACTAAGACCTCAGATACATAACAATAATCAACGAAAGGTCATTCGCCTTGTTTTAAGGTGTCTAGGTGGATAAATATATGACAGGGTAAGAGTGCTACACGACCTTCAGGCTCTCGATAGCAACTAATTATTCGTGACAGCCTTCGTAAGCACTTGCCAACACCCCGAGGTGGGAGTGTCGAGGAGCAGCTGTCGGAAGGAATTTTGTGAAACAGATCACAGTATAGCATAAAGTCAGGGCAGGTCTTCTCTTACTCGGCATTATATGTCTTTAAATGAAATCAATGAGGAACATCCAGATTTATAGTTCTTGCTTTTGATAAAGTAATACTGCAGTGCTGGGAAGGTAAAATAACCCGTCTACTTTAAATCACTACTAGCATTTCAATTCGTTCCGCTGGGTCGCAAAATGCAAGCCCTGAAGCTCGGATGCCAAGAGAAATTAATAGATTGTCAACGAGGTTTGCTGACTACATGCCTCGTGCACATCTATACAGAGTATTTTGCAGAGCGCTTTGCATGATTTTACAGTTTAGCATTCATTTTTCTCACGACATATTTTGGGAATGTGTATTTTTGGGAATGTGCAGTAAGATAGTTTGACGGACCACTGACAAAGCAAGAGGCTTGCTCTAAGCTGCATATGATGCTTGCCAGGGCATAGGATGCTTGGCTGAATGTTACGAGAAAGCTATAATTAGGAACTGTGTTCTTTTCATGTGAACTCTTTTATAACAAGGAAGAAATAATAAACTTACAGAAGATAAATATACAAAACTATTTTGTAGTGTCCTGGTATGATGGTCATCAGTGGAAGCAAACTCAATAGATTCATATTCAAAGGGCACCACTAACAAGAATGTCTTCCATGAAATTTCCGAAACAGTTCCCAATAAACGCTGCATAAACCTGCCACACGCTTATCAGTGTGAACGGGCGGAAAGAAGAGTCATGCTTTAGCAGTCATAAAAGCGTTGTAGCGTGCAGTGCACAGCATGATGGCGAACCTTTCCCGCGTCTGTGACTGCACAAAGCAAGTCCTTCTGTTCGGCTTCTCTTGCTATCTGAAATGAGTGTTTAAATATGGTTAATTCACACCACAATGCTTTCAAGAACGTAGGCTTTCTCACATTTCATTAACTGATAAATGAAAAATGATGCTGTAGCTGTAGATGTTCCAACGTACAGCTACTTGATTAACTGGGTGACCTGTAACAAAGTATAGTTCGCACCTCAATCAAGTGAATTGAACTTGAGATTCGGCAGAAACTTTTCAGGATTTATCGACAACAAGGACACACGGAGATGACGGGAGGCGCTTGTACAAATGGTGAGTCATGTGGAGGGCCCGCATTGAATAATTCATGCTTAGGCAATAACAGATGCGATATTATATATATATATATATATATATAAATACTGTGGTGATCAAAGTGATAAGTGCAGTGTTTTCGCGGAGAGAAACGCAGCGCTGGCGCTAGGAGCGGAGGACGAGGACAAGGAAAAATCCAAATTAGAACGCCGGCCTGCAGCAAAGGCGCTGTGTCTGTCTTTCTTCTTTACAATGGCGCAGTCGACGAAGGATACATCTCAAGGGCACCCTCGAAGGTCATCGGTGCTGCGGGAATTACATTCAAGGAACGCTGTTCACGCTTCTGCGACCATGGATCCCGCAACCCTTCTGCCGCCGGAAGCCCTTTGGGACAATTCGGGGACGGCGTCCAGGCCTCCTTGGCTTCCAAAGGTCAGCATTACACCGGCGTCGCGCCACCATCGCATCGACCCACGACAACATAGGGGCTCGTGTTTGGACGGAATGCCGTTGACGCTTCCTACGGTAACATCCCCTCGCCCAGAACTATGTCATCACTTGAGCCGCACAGGAACGCTGTCCAAGCCTCTTCGGACGTGGATCCCGCCGTTGGGTGGACAGTGTCCGCCATATTTTCCGCGGCCGCCAACCATGGTTGCTCGAATGCCTTGGTCAGTCAACTCACCGACGTCATGCGGGCCATGTCGTTGCTGTTCGAGCAACTTAATATCTTCGGCACGGTAACTTCCGGATTATCTTGTATGGCATCACGATCGCCGAATGTACGCGTGCTCCCGGAGTTCCGTGGTTTTCAGGACGATGCCGTCCTATGAAACAACAATATAAACTCTCTAGGCACTCACTGTGGCTGGTCAGACCAGAAAAAATGGAGTGTGGCCCTTAATCACATTCACGGTGCCGCCTAGGCCTGGCATAGGTACCAGGGCATATGGCAAAAGTCCTGGCCGGAATGGAGCTCGAAGTTCGGCCCGCTTCCCCGTGCCTGCGACCGTGCCAACCATCTTTCGAACATGGGCGAGGCTCGCAAAGAACTCCACGATGACGCCGCAGGTGCGTCCGGCAGCTCCTCGACAATGTCCATCGCTGACTGCCCTGTCACAGACGCCGACACCCAGTCTTGTACATCTGTGTGCGTCTCGGGTTCTCCGTTGGTGACTGGCATTGGGGCACACATTACCAATAGCGCAGAGCATTTTCAAACCCAGCACAAACGGAGATGCGGTCGCCGAGCCTACCAGTGTTTGAGGACATAGAAGCGCCGGCTTATTAAGGGCTGAATGCTCAGCGACTTGAGGAACCATCCCTATCCATTGACAACGAGAACAAGACTGACATCAGGCAACTTCAAGAACAAGGTACTGATGGACAAAACCTCGGCGTTTAGGAGCCCGTCTGCAACCTTTTGACTGGAAGCGTAACTGGCAGCGCCTGTGCCACGCACACCAGTCGCACGCTGCGTTCTCCACTGTGCACATCAGGCTCTGCGACGGTATCCGACACGACCCTACCACTACCAGTGGTCGATGCCCGTTTCGATCCCCTGCATTCGAAGGAGTGGCCCTCACCTCACGCGCTGCCGTACCAGTGGCATGACCAGCCCACGGGTCACAAGTGTGCTTCATGACCCCTTGGAAGAACATCCTGGACTACCAGCGACGTTACTGGCCAAATGTAAAGGAACGCACTGGAGCAACGCGTCGTTCCATTTAAGAACCACCAATGAAGCCTTTGTTGCCGAAGAATTGTCTGCTTAGCCTCCTTTTCCTGCAGATACTATTCAGTCACTGGACGGAAGCGCGAATAAACTCCGTCTTGATGAGGGCACGAAATTCGGATGGCATAAACCTCTGCTTGGCATTCAACGGCCGCAACGGTACAGGCAAGGTCGCCCGCCGGAGACAGTTCTGGACGATCTCCGATCCAAGCTGCGGCATAGCCGAGACCTACAACATCCACAGAGACAGGGCCAACTGGGGAGGCAACCTGGGAGGCTGGGCCGGGACAAACTTGAAAGGCAGCTCCGACACTCCACAACAGCCAGTTTCGTCCACCAGAGTCGTCACCGGGAACATTCGATATCAGGTCGCAGCGCGCACAAGTCCAGCGACCGCTTCGGCACAGTCAATGCCGTCCACCAGAGGCAATTTCTGGCTGCTGACCAAGCTCGCAGTCATGGCCGAGTGTGGTGATCAAGAGTGACAAAGGTGTTTTCTTGGAGAAACGCAGCACTGGCGCTAGGAGCGGAGGACCAGGACAAGGAAGCAGAAATATTAGAACAGCTGGCCTGCAGCAAAGGCACTGTGCCTCTTCTTTCTCTTCGTCGTCCTCCTGTGCTCCTAGCGCGAGCGCCCTAGGCACGGCAAACTCTTTGTTTTACACATTACACTCGGCCACGACTTAGAGTGTCTGTAACCGCCGAAACTTTCTTCGGAGGGCGGCACTGGCTATGTCACACTGGACGCTCTCGGCCTAGCCCCGACTTGGCTTTGAGAGCTGCAAAGACATCCTCCGGTGGCCGGCACTGACTGTCCCGTGGCGGGTGGTCACAGAAACGCCGAGTACTCACTCGGAAACTTGCTAGCAAAGGCTCTGGCGGGCGACATTGACTGTGTCGACGTGTTCGTTCTTGTCCACAAGCCGGGAAGGCCTGTCGAGCTGCCAAACCAAGTTCGGGTGGGCGACACTGGCCGGCTCGTGGTGGTCGCTCTAGGTCTCGGCCACACTGCGACTTAACGTGGTGTCCTCCTGAAGACAGAAGCGGGTGGCAATGACTGTTAAAGCGCAGTTTTGCAGGCCCGTGCCCTCACGCGTGCCTTGTCCTTCCCTTGAGAGGGATGTAGCACTTTCCTGAAAGTGGGGTGGACCACACGGCATAGTATTGTAACCGAGATGATGCTTGGTCACCGCGGCTTCTCTGAATCCTCAGTTTCCGTACAGAGACCGAAGCCACGTCGTCGGCAGGAAGCATATTCTGTATGGAGAAGTCGTCGACAATAATGATCTCCTCAGCGCGCGTCACCTGGAATGGGACGTTGCAGCTTCGAGTGAATATCGTTGTGTTCAGCCAATAAGGGCGTTGGCAGCCTAGGATGTTGGTCCGACGGCTTGGGAAGCATCGAATCCCTGTGGTCCGTGGGCCCGTCCAGCCCTTGGTATGGCAGCGCGTAATGCGATGACCACTTCTCAGAGTGTAACGGATGGCGAGGAGCATCGGCCCCTAGCAGGGGTACGGTTGTGTCGGATACCCAAGCAGAGCCCGATGCGCACAGCGGGCAACACTGCGTGCGACTGGTGTGCTTGGCACAGGCGCTGCCTGCTATGCTTCCAATCAAAAGGCTGCAGGCGGGCTCCTCATCGCCGAGGTTTTGCCCGTCCGTACCTTGTGCTTGAAGTTGCCTGGTGTCAGTGTTGTTCTCAGTGTCGATGGACAGTGATGGTTCCTGAAGTCGCGGAGCATGCATCCCTACAAAAGCCGGCGCGTCCATGTACTCAAACACTGGTAGGCTCAGCGACGGCATCTCCGGTTGCTTTATGAAAATGCTCTGCGTTGTTGGAAATGTTGCTCCAGCGCCAGTCACCAATGCAGAACTCGAGCCGGGCGCACCTCCAGCGTCATCGTGGTGTTCCTCGCGAGCCTGGTCCATGTTCGAGAGTTGGTTGACACGGTCGCAGGCACGCGGAAGTGGACCAAAATCGGCTAAGAACTTCGCACTCCATCCCGGCTGAGACTTCTGCCATATGCCTTGGTAGCCATGCCAGGTCACGCCACATTCTCTGAGGCGGCTTAGGGCCACCTGCCATTTTTGTTGGTCCGACCAGGCATTGCGTGTCCCGAGATTGTTGATGTGATTGATCCAGAGGATCGCGTCATCCTGGAAACCACGGAACTCCGGGATTGGAGATGCACTCGGCGATGGTGATGCCGCAGGCAATAACCCGGAAGTTACCATGGTGAAGACGTTTAGTTGCTCTGACAGCAACGATAGGGCTCGCATCACGTCGCTGACGTGGCTGACCGAGGCGCTCGTGGAGCCATGGTCGGCGGCCCCTGAGAATGAGGTGGCGGTGCCCATGTCCGAGGATGCTTGGACAGAACTACTTCGAGAGGGTAACGCCCCCTCGCCCAGAACTACTTCGGCTCATGTGCCGAAGTAGTTCTGGGCGAGGCGGTGTTATACACAGGAAGCGTGAGCGGCATTCCGTGGTAGCAGGAGCCCCTGCGTGGGAGTGGGTCGATGCGAAGGCGCGACGCCGGTGTAAGCCTCACTTTGGGACGCCGAGGAGGCCTCGACGCTGTCCCAGTGTGGTCCCATAGGTGCTTCCGGCGACAGAAGGGTTGCAGGGTCCATGGTCGCAGAAGCGTGGACGGCGTTCCGTGACTGGAGCACCTGCTGCGCCGATGACCCTCGAGAACGCCCTGAGCGTCTGTCTTTCGTCAACTGCGCCATTGTAATGAACGAGACGTAGACACAGTGCCGGCTCTTCTATTCTGCCTCTTCTTTCTCTTCGTCGTCCTCCTGCGCTCCTAGCGCGAGCGCCCTAGGCACGGCGAAATCTTATTACACATTACAGTATATATATATATATATATATAGAGACATATTCCTTCTCCTGCGAGCCAAGGACAACTCTAATGACTATCACGGCATATACAACGAAAGGGAAGGAGTCAAGGGCTCGTTCTTTATTTGTTAGAAACAGCTGAATGAGTCGAATGAGTCATCCGAAGGTCGTGCGTTCGGTTCCCACCAAAGGCAGGTTTGTCTTTTCGTCCACTTTAATTCCTTTCTGCTTTCTCCACAATTACAATACCACAAGTAACTTCCCCTATGCTTTCCTCGGCTTCAGTGTCTGTTTGCTCATTCAGTTGTTTCTAATATATATGTATCTGATTGAGTGCACACGTGCGTCACTTTGCTACATGTTATATATATATATATATATGTGTGTGTGTGTATGTGTGTGTGTGTGTGTGTGAAAGGGAAAGGGAAGCGTTACTCCGCCTTGCGGGTTCTGCCGAACTCATTTGCCATATTCATGTCCTTGTGCTTCGAGTTGTCGATGGAGTCGCCCTCGCGCTGTCAATTGCTGGCCTCCTGGTTAGCTCAATTGGCAGAGCAAGCGCCCCGGGCAGGCATTGGTCTCGGGTTCGAACCCCGAACCAGGACGAATTTTTTGGCAACTAGGAAGCTTTCATTTCTGTGAAATCCGCATGCATTTCCTTGTAGCCTTGAGCTACAAAACATGTGGATGCTAATTTTCCTTTTTATAAACGTCACCCCGCCTCGCGGGTTTCTACAGAACTCACTTGCCATATATATACATATATATATATATATATTGAGAGAGATATGCCGTGATAGTCAGTGGAGTTGTCCTTGGCTCACAGGAGAAGGCTGAGGACAAGGATTCATGATCGCAGCAAGGGAGGTGTAAGCGTCCTGATATTCATACCATACACAAATTGAAATAATCTAGAAAACAAGGAACAGCCCTTGTGCAGCCAAATCGCGTTTGGTCCACAACACCTGGTTCGAACATACAAGTGTTTTGCAAGATATATATCTAGGAGTGATTGCTGTTATGATAGGTTTTTCGTAAGGAGCAAACGTAATCGTTCAAAGTAGACTACAGTAACCTGTGAAAAGCACCACACTTTCTAACCGAAGAAGTTGAACTCCTTTCGCGTAAAATTTTAAGAAAAGTTCTTCAATGCGCACTGCGTGGAACTGGTGCTTGGAACGGCCACCACGGTCATTCAGTTCGTATCTCTTTACATCTGCACATCTGCATGTCCACACCATTCGTTGCTTTAAAGAAATTACATGTACTTACATGCACTTTGCTACTGTATACTTATATAGGTACATGTACATACTTTGCTACTGCGTATACGTTTAAATATATTTCATCAACAAAATTAGTATTTGGTAAACAGGAATGAGGCCATTTGCCTTACCTGCAGCTTATGTGGCGAATGCCAGGCTGTGGAACATCGTCTAGGCGCTCCTGAGGTCGATTTCAACCAGTTGACGTTCCGCTGTGTCGCACATAAATCTGAAAAACAAGATAACGGATAAAATTACTAGACAATTTTTATGTTGGTATCATGTGCGCATATAACTTTGCCAAAACCGCGAGTTCTATCAAATGCAATGGAGACTAATTTATGAACGAGTCGAATTTTTCCGAGAGGAATTCAACTGCGGCAAACTTATGACTGCATGAACGAGAGAGTCTCCCTCTTAGTGCTTCATCCAACAGGGTTAATCTACAACCTTGATTATTTGTAGGGGTTAGTCTACAACCTTGATTAGACAAAGCAAATGTCCAGGGACACGGCCTTGGGAACAACAGGTGCGATAGCGCAACCCAAGTAGTAATTGGTAACTCAGCAATGCGTTTAAGGTATGTCGACTGAAGACCTATGTACGATATCTTAGAATTGATCCGTCACTCGTAAATTTTGTTATCTCTGTCGCATTCACGACTTTGTCTTAGAGTAAAGGAAAATTTTTAGCATTTTTTTGTAATGTCTGCACTTCAACTATTCCCCAACCCGTGGTGAATGTTAAGTCGTGGAGTTCAGGAAACAACATAGGGCTGCAATAGCAATTAAGTGCTTCTGGGAAATAAGATACTGCTAAATTTACATTCTTGAAAGGCGTGTTAAAGATCCGCTGGTACGTGCATGTCGTGATAAATGCGTTACGTTGGGTTACGCTTCAGTACACCTATCGAAATTATCCCCGTTTATTGATAATAAAGCAGACAGGCACAATCACCTGATTTGAAAATGTGCCTGCTATGCTCCAGTGAACAGGACCACGACGAGTCAACATTGGACACACAGTTCAAGTGACGAATTCCTTATTGGCGAGATGTGTTCTTTGAGGCAGAATCCACCAATCAAGAAGGCGAACGCAGAATAGTATGCCGTGTTCCATGGTACAGTGTAGGCGAGCTTACTCGCACGTTTTCTGTTGCGCAACAGGATCGCCCCCTTTGATGCTTTTGCCACTGGTAATAAAAAGATATATAGTGAATCTGGAGCGTCTTGACGGCGTTGTCGCGTGGTTCACTCAGCTATGTATGAATCAGCTGTACAACACTACAGCTCATTAATACACGTTGATATCCTGCCGAGCGGACTTATGGACTTGCGAATAATGAATCAGAGCTGTAAACTTCAAAGATGGGTGTGGTGAAGAATTGAACGCGAGGTTGTCTATGATACTACGCGCTAGTACGCCGTATGCTTGAAGGGGTGCCGACAACGGGGCATAAAACATAATTTCCTTATACAAATACAGCTTGCAATCTCGGCGTTCAGCGCGATGAAATACATACGTACCTGCAGTTTACGTAGTGAATGGTCCTGCCGCCGGGCGGTCTAAGTCGACGTCATGAAGCAAAGCTGCATGTTTCTCTTGGCTTGCACTCTGCATTGAAGGAAATAGGCACAAACCGATCGCGTAAGTATCGCCCGTTTTCCTTCGATACAATTAGTAATATCTCGTTATAGATTTGAGTCATTGAGGAATCTGTTGGCTTTGAGAATAACATTTCCAAGCGAAGCTTGTGCACCATAGCATGTGCCGGCATAGTGGGCGCTGTGGTCGTCACGCGATAACTACTCCCGAAAAACTGAGCGCCTGGCGCCATCCAAATAACGCCTGTTGCCGGTAACTCGTGCAACTACGGAGCCATGTTTGTGAGAAGCGAACATATCTTAGCCTTCACGTCTATTTGGTGGCAGTGTGCGAAATTTCATATAGGGAGCAACACAGGCGTAGTTTTCGAATCCTTTTCGGTGTAAATACGTGAGAATAACTAAGAGATAGTTTGCAAAAGAAAGGCATGGCTCATGTCACACCAAATGGCATTAAGCCCATAACAGTGGGTACGAACGCGCTATTGTTTTTAAATACCTATCCATGATTGGTGTGATTGCTGCAATGATTTTGTTTTCATAAATAACGAAGGTAATCCCTCAAAGTAACCAGAGTAACTTTCTGAATTGACTGCACTTCGTAATCGAACCGAATCGACACCTGAGGGGTAAAATATAAACGAACGTTCTTGAACGGGTATAGCACAGAGCTGTTGTTCGAAACGGCAACCACTAATCATTCTGCTCGCATGTATTCAAGCATTCTTTACATATTCATGTTCCAAGCAATGCTTACTTTTGAAAAACCATTAGCCTGCCGTGCACCTGTCATAGTAAGTGCTATTGGAAAAGTTGGGCAAATCATACCAGTGAGGCCGTTTTCCATACCTGCAGCGTATGCGGCAAATGCCGCGCTGTATAACGTTGGCCAGGCGAACCACAGCTCATCATGAGACCCGAACCGATGGTACGGCTTCCGGTACGTCGCATATAGACGCAAGAGAAGAGAATGAACAAGGCAAAATTATTAGACATGTCCAATTACATCGTGCATGCACATGTCGCTGCTAAGACTACTAGTTACATAAAATGCAATGGGGAGTTGATTGCTTGTGAGAAAAGTTCCACTGCAGAAAATTTCATTATTCCATGAACAAGAAATGCAGTGCCTTAGTTCTGTGCGCCTTAGATATCTGATAACCGCAGAAGATGTAGTCCGTATCACTTGTTTTGTTACATGTTTAATCGACGATATTGAGGGTGTGAAGGTTGATTATTAATGTAGAAGTCGTGGTTGCAACCGTGATCGGAATGATGATGTCTCCACTTCATGGCTGTTCCAAGAGCTATACCGTGGACCTCGATTACCTGATTACATGGAATTTATCTGCCTGTTTCATTATTGCATTCTCTTAGTCATACTAGCGTAACACAGAATGAAACACCGGTGTAAGGCATTTTTGAGGTAAGGAGACAAGGAAATTGTGGATTGGGGCTTTGTTCGGTGGGTCATAATGATATGGCAGTGCGAATGCTTTCAATCTGGAAAAGCCGCATGACGGGTTAGAACTTGTGTAATCTGACTCAAAAATGCGGCAAGCCAAATAAGCACTGCTTGAATGCTCGTCGCCAAAAGTGAAATATACGCAAAGTTTCATTTATCGTTTACCATTACCACCCTAAGAACAAATCACGTTTCACATACTTCCAGGCCTTCCTTTCTTGTACAAGTGCGCTCACAACAATGTCTCGACCAGACACGCAAGGCCTGATGGCCTGGTGGCGCTTAAACGATGCTAAAGAACTATGTTCATGTTTATCACGTATGAAGAGTAAGTCGCTCATTAAAGGACAACTCCGGCGGTTTTAAAGTGTCCGCTGATCTCTATGAAATTTTCACTATATATTCTCAGCGGTACAGAAGTGATATGCGTGAAGTCAGGGAGTTTTAAGTTATTTAGCGTTCGTGTAGATGAATTTTAAAATTTTTTACCGGATTCCCAAGCGGACCACCCGTGTTTTTTTTTACGTCATCACATTAACGCTGCCTGCCTGATCCAGCGGGCCGTCAAAAGTAAATCGGCGATACCTCAGCGCGTTTTGCTTCGCTGTATTGTCCAGGTCACTGAACAATACATTGTCCAATGACCTGGATATTGGCATTTTTTGGGCACCAGCTCCCCGTTGCGATTAGGAGGTGTGGCAGCAGCTCCACATCTCCAAATTGCGTTTGGCCCATAATATCTGCTTCGAACATACTAGTGTTTTGCAAGATATATATCGCGATGATAGCTTTTCCACAAAGAACGACGGTAATCGCTCAATGTCGCATGCAGTAACCTTTGAAAACCACCGCACTTTCTAACCGGAGAGAATGGACTCCTTTCTCGTAAAATTTTAACAAGAGCTCTTTAATGCGTACTGCGTACAAATGTTACTTGAAACGGCCACCACTGTCACTGAGCTTGTATTTCTTTACATCTGCACATCTGCATGTCCCTAGAATTCCTTACTTTAAAGAATTATTAGTCCTCGTTACGTGTAATTTGCTGCTGCATACCCGTCTAAATATATTTAATCGTCAAAGTTAGTATTTGGTTAACAGGAATGAGGCCGTTTGTCTTACCTGCAGCTTACGTGGCGAATGCCAGGCTGTGGCACAGTGTCTATGCGCCCCTGAGGTCGATTTCACGCAGCAGGCATTTGTAGATCCTTCGCTGTGCCGGACATCCATTTTAAAAAATGAAGATCAGAGATGAAATTTATTAGTCATGACTTTTATCGACATCTAATGCGCAGATATCTTTGCCAAAACAGCTAGTTCTATCAAATGCAATGGAGAATAATTACGAACGACTTGAATTTTTCCGGCAGAAATTCGACTGCGGCAAATTGCATGACTCCATGAACATGACAGGCTCTGTCGTAGTGCTACATCCAAGATATCTTACGCTCGCAGGAGATATATTCTAAAAGCCGAGTCAGTGATCTGTAATCTGTAAATGTTATGGTGTAACCACCACTGGGTAAATCTACAACCAAGATCAGAGAAAGCAAATGTCCAAACACGTGGCCTTAGAACACCAGATGTGACAGCACAGTCAGAGTGATAATTGAGAAGTCAGCAATGCGTTTATAAAATGACGACTGGAGACCTATGCACAATATCTTACGACTGATCTTCCACGTGTAAATTGTGTTATTTCTGTCGTATTCAGGACATTTTCCTAACGTTCAGCAAAATTCGTAGCATTTCTTGTCTTGCCTATACTTCACCTATTCTCCAGCGCCCCGTGAATCTCACATGTCGATAGTTAGGTTTATGAATATAAGGACCGTGAAAAATTTATATTCCTCAAAGGCGTCTAAAGAATACGTCGGTGCCTTTCGTGACAAATGCGGTACGTTGGGTTACGCTTGAGCAGACCTCGCTAATATTCTCCCATTGAACGATAATGAATCACACAGGCACAATCACCTGATTAGATAATGTGCCCGCTATGCACCAGTCAACAGGACAACGACCATTTCACGTTACGCACAACGCTTAAGGTGGCACACGTACTATGCGATTTACATCGATATGGACGAGCAGGAAATTTCTCAGGGATTGGCCAATTCTGTGGGTGAATTAGCCAGTCCCTTAGAAGTGCCAAATTACTTATTGGTGAGTCCAGCCCTGTGAGGCTTAATGGACCATTCAAGGAGGACCAACAGAGAACAGTATCCCGTGTTCCGTGGTACGGTATAGGCGAGCTTGCCCGCATGTTTTCCGTCGCGCAATACGATTGCCCTCTTTGATTTTTTGCTTTGGACGATTAATGTGATAGCATGGTTCCTTGCCGGTATGACCTTTCAAAGCCTCCACTATTTTCTCAATCTACTTGCGTGATTGCTTGTGCAACACTGCGAAACTGTCATGCAAGGTGTGCGTCTGGGTGACGTCACACGTAAGGTCTTTTGCGACTGGATGGTTGTATTGCATCGCTCTCGGGAGCGTCTTGAAGACACTGACGCGTGGTTCATTCAGGTATGTATTAATCAGCAGTAGTAAAAGACTACAGCTGATATGTACGCAACATTATCATGCCGAGCGGATATTGCAACTTGCCAATAAGAAATCAGTCCTCTAAGAGACGAAGATGAGTGTGGCCAAGAATTGAATATAAGGCTGTCTATGGACAGCGTTGCCACGAACTCGTAAGCAAAGCACTACTGCACTTCTTGCTTTAGGGGGCCCACAACGTCGCCTAAAACGCAACTTGGTTAGACAAATACTGCATGCAATTTTGGCGTTCAGCGCAATCAACCACATACGTACCTGCAGTTTACTTGGTGAATTGTCCTGGTTCAGGGCGGTCCAAGTCAATGTCATGAAGCAAACATGCATGTTGCTGTTGGCTTCCATTCTGCGTTGAAATAAGTAGGGACACACCGGTCATGCAAGTGCCATCTGTTTTCCTTCGGTACATTTAAGAATAGCTCGTTAGAGAATCGGCTCATTGAGAAATCGGTTGGCTTTGAAAATAACATTTTCAAGCAAAGCTTGTGTACCATAGCATGTGCCGGCCTAGTAGGTGTTGGGGTTGTCACAGGAAAACAATTCCCGAAATATTGAGCCCTGGCGCCCTCGAAATAACACCTGTTGCCGGTAACTCGGGCAACTACGCAGCCAAGTGTGAGAGAAGCGCACATATCTTAGCCTTAACCACCTTAATCTTCAGCTCTGTACGAAGCAATGAAGTATTTTACATATAGCAGGTCACCAAAAACGATATTTCGGTAGTACTTGAAGTTTTGGAGCATGATGCAGCTGCAAGACATTCCGCCCACCCATGATGGGAATTTCACAAACATGGCTTTCTTCCACGCCCACTGCAATACCCATCGCGATGATGGAACGTTTTCCATTATAATGATGGATATTGCAGCGCACTCGGGCTCGATTCCCCACACTTCGTAATCGAACCGAAGCGACAGCTCAGGTGTAAAATGTTAACGAACGTTCTTGAACGGGTATTGCACAGAACTGATGCTTGAAACGGCAACGACTAACCATTCAGCTCGCATGTTTACAAGCATTCTTCCCATCTTCATGTTCCAAGCATTGCCTACTTTCGAAAAAAAAACATTGACAGGCAGGAAGTGTAATTTGCTACCGTGCACCTGTCTCAGTATATGGGATTGCGAAAATTGGGCCAATCATACGAGTGAGGCCGTTTTCCATACCTGAAGCTTATGGGGCGAATGCTGCGCTGTAGAACATTGTCCAGGCGCTCTTGATGTCGACTTCGCACAGGAAGCAATGATACGGCATTCGCTGCGTCGCTTGTAGACGCAAGAAACGAGAATAAATAATACAGAAGGATTAGACATCTCCAATTCTATCATGTAGGCCCATGTCACTGCCAATTTACTACCCATTGCATGAAATGCAATGGGGAGTAAATTAGGATGGTCATCAGCGAAAGCAAATCCACTAGAATCATCTTCTAAAGGTATCAACAGAGGGAATGTGTCGTGAAATTTCCCGTATAATTGTTACAATAAATATTTCATAAGCCTGCCAGACACTTATCAGTGTAAATGGCCAGAACAAGAATGATGCTTTACCACAAGAGGAGTCTTGCAGCTTGATGCGCACAGCCTCTCTCGTGATGGCGATCGTTTCCACGTCTGTGACTGCACAAAGCAAGTCGTCGTGCTCGGGCTGCTTGACCAGCTCAGTTCTGAAATGAGTGTTAAAATATGCTTCGTCCATTTCACAATACAATAACGAACGTAGGCTTTGTCATTTTCAATAGGTGATTAATAAATGATGCCGTAACTGTAGATTTGGAGATGTAGACGTACTCGATTAATTGGGTGACTGGCAACTTAATGTAGTTTCACATGTGAATCAATTGATATAGAACATGAAATAACGAAACATTGGCATAAGAATGGAAATTATCAGGATTTTTAGACAGCAAGCGTACAAAGCGATGAGGGGAGGAAGTGAAAATGCGCCGCACGTTGCGAAGTGGCGTGCTGGGACCCTTGCTTGTGCTCTTGTTGTAGCAATAATTCACGGGCTGTACATGTATACATGGCCTTTGCCAATTGGGGGGGATAAAACGATGCCATTATTATGATGTAGAGCCTACGTCGTTCAGCAGAAGTTGGCGATGACCTGGCCCTATTCAAGCTGCCCCGAAGTCCATAGACCTTTTTTTTTCATTTTAGCTCCATCGAAATGTGACCCTGCTGTGAGGAAGCCAACAAACACTCTACCCTATAAGCTACCATGGCAGGCGATGGCGCGCACCCAGCCTATCCGGCTGATAACGTATGTTTGTTTTAAATGGATGAGAACTCGCCGCTTGGCCGTTTAACAGCCTAGGCTCGAGGTTACATACTGATACTTGGATATTTGTCATTAGGCAATCTGACGTCAAGTTTCAATGGTGCTTCATCTGGGCATAAAGTGTTGCGCCTACTTAATCACAAAACTTCGAAATATATTTGGAAATATTCGCAATATTTAAACACTCTAAACGCCCGTGATCTGCTTGAAGATGTTTTGATAATGTTATTGAAATTTGGGATTACGTTGAGGGCTACAGCAAAAGGAACACGGTATTATTCTTCAAGCAAGACTTCGAGCGTGCTTTAGTATTTCTAAGGCCATGTTTAATTGTACTTCTCAACAATATATCTCAATATGCCAACGATTACTAGGGCAATTATACACGGGGTATCATTCTGCGTACTTTCAGTTTGTACGCAGAACGCCATGATGCGGAACATTTTGTAGTGAATTTATGACGCCGAGGTTAGACAGCAATCCATCACAGGAAGCCCACTGTTGTTTATAGAGAACGTCAGAAAAAGAAATAGATGTCATAGGGTACATGTTTCTATGCTCATTTATACGCAGCATATTTTGTCACAGGTTCGTGAAAGCACTAGCTATATAGAGACCAGAATAGCGACATGCACAAGGAAGAGTACGATGTCTAGCCGAAAGGGCAATAGTGCCAACAGTCACAGCATCGACGTCAAGCACGTTGCGCTAGCTGTATGGCTTTCATGTCATTGAATCGCGTAGGGTTATTCACTCGCTTTCTCATATCTTCCTTCATTTGAGCTCTTTGTGAACATAAAAATCTATATGTAAAACTAACAGCGTCACGATTACCATGGCCTTAGCGATGCAGTCTCGAGTTCAAACGCGCCTGAACATCTAGACTTGAAAATTGCTTGAGATTGCATGATCTGTGCGTCGTGAGTTTTTCTGCGCTGTGAACGATGCTCCAAGATTTAGACGGACTTTACAGTTTATTAGCGAAGTAGCGTGGGATCATCCCGGACATTATTATGAATTATTATACTTTTTTTAGCTTAAGCACACACTCGTGTTTGTTTTAAAACCGATTAAATATGTACGACTCGGAAGAATACATCCACGGCTGGCATATGGGCGCGAAATCAAGCAGTACGTAACAGTGTCACCACAAACAAGAAGTACACCATGTTATTGCCGCGAGAGATATAATAATGGCAAGGTGCACCGCTTATTTCGTTATGCGTCATCTTTATTTTGAAGCGCTTTCGAGTAAACTTCGGACTCTGATAGTCCGACGCACTACCAGGAATAGTGGGAGGAAACATCCAAATTTCAAAATTATCTCTAGAGTTGAACTTTTAAAAGCATTTAATATTTGTGATTTCCCTCATTCCGCATTGTATCTGCTCGCATATATGTTCTGAAAACGTGACTGCTTTTTCTTTCCTTTCTCGCGCATATATGTGGTGACGCTACATGCACATGCATCGGCTTTGTGATTCGCATATCCTCGTGTTCTTAGCTTTGTCATATTTACGTAATTACACGTGCACGTACATTATCTTGCCCGCATGTGTATGCCCATAAAAGCGGTTACTGCTTTGTAAGTGTTTCATTCTGACGAAGGCCGTGCCACGGCCGAAGCGCAGAACAATAAACGTGCGGTTTTCGTAATTGCACTCACACACACACACACACACACACACACACTCACACACTATATATATATATATATATATATATATATATATATATTTTGGAAAAGGCTGGTCTCCAGCCGAAACGTCTGAATAAATCCGAAAATATGTTTGTCACTGTGACATTCTGACCGTATATTTATCCCGATAGCCAGGAAGAACTTCTTTTGATATATATATATATATATATATATATATATATATATATATATATATATATATAAAGAGAGAGAGAGAGATGCCTTGATAGACATTGAAATTGTCCTTGGCTCGCAGGAGAAGGTTGCCAACAAGGATTCATGATCGCAGCAAGGGAGGTGGTAAGCGTTCTGATATCCATCCTCTGAAGCAACATGACAGGAATTGTAAGCAAACGACGGAGTGTTAGCGGTTGTGTACTGAATTTAATATGCGGAGGGTCACCGCCGCAGCTATCGAACGTTCTTTTGCATAAATACCGTATACCAATTGAAATAATCTAGAAAATAAAGAAGGGCTCTTGTCCCTCCAAATCGCATTTGGTCCATAATATATGGTTAGAACATGCTAGTATTTTGCAAGATATATATCTATGAGTGATTGCTGTGATAGCTTTTTCGTAAGGAGCAAAGGTAATCGTTGAAAGTATCGTACAGTAACCTGTGAAAAGCACTGCACTTTCTAACCGAAGAGAATGGACTCCTTTCGCGTAAAATGTAACAAAAGTTCTTTAACGCGTACTGGGTAAAACTGGTGCTTGAAATGGCCACCATTGCCATTCAGCTCATCTGCACATCTGCGTGTCCCAAGCATTCCTTGCTTTAAAGAAATTATTAATCCTTGTTACGCCCGATTTGCTGCTGCGTACATGTATAAATACATTTCATGGAAAAAAATTAGTATTTGGTTAGAAGGAATGAGGACGTTTGCCTTACCTGCAGCTCATGTGGCGAATACGAGTCTGTGGCACAGTGTCTAGGCACCGTTGAGGTCGATTTCACACAGCAGGCACATTCAGATTCTTTGATGTGTCGCACATAGACGTAAGAAAGAAGATCAGAGATAAAATTACCAGAAATAATTTTCATGTTGGCATCATGTGCGCATATATCTTTGCCAAAACGGCTAGTTATATGATATGCAATGGAGAACACCATATGAACGACTCGAATTTTTCCCGAGAGAAATTGATCTGCGGGAAATTGGACGACTCCATGAACAAGACACGCTCAATCGTAGTGCTCCATCCAACATATCTTACAGTGGCAGAAGATGTATTCTACAAGCCGAGTCAGTGAACTGCAATCTGTAAATAGCCTAGTATATGGTGTAACCACACTGGGTTAATCTACAAACTAGATTATAGAAAGCAAATGTCCAGGCACGCGGCCTTGTGAACAACAGGTGGGATAGCACAGCCCGAGTTATAATTGATAACTCAGCAATGCGGTTAAGGTATCTCGACTGACGACCTATGTGTACAATATCTTAGCACTGAGCTGTCACTCGTAGATTGTGTTATCTCTTTCGCATTCACGACTTTTTCTTAGAATTAAGCAAAAGCTTTAGTATTTTTTGCAATCTCTGCACGTCACCTATCCCCCAGCCCTCCCGTGATTGTTAAGTCGCGAGAGTTTAGGAAACAACATGGGGCTGCAATAACAAGTACTTCTGGGAAATAAGAAGATACTGCTAATTTTGCATTCTTCAAAGGCATCCTAAAGATCCGCCGGTATGTGCATGTCGTGGCAAATGCGTTATGTTGGATTGCGCTTCAGTAGACCTCGCGAAATTCTGCCCGTTAATTTTTAAGAAAGCAGACAGGCACAATAACGTGATCTGAAAATGTGCCTGTTATGCACCAGTCAACAGGACCACGACGAGCGAACATTGTACACACATTTCAAGTGCCCCATTCCTTATTGGCGAGTCGAACCCTGTGAGAGAGAATTGACCAATCACGGAGGCGAATACGGATTAGTATCCCGTTTTCCGTGGTACACTATAGGCGTGCTTACTCGCATGCTTTTCGTTCCGCAACATGATTGCCCCCTTTGAGGCTTTTGCCGCTGGTGATAAGATATATAAGGATTCTTTGTCAATGTATGTATGTATGTATGTATGTATGTATGTATGTATGTATGTATGTATTCCACAAGTTAGGATGCGTTAATTGCTAACACATTAGCCGACGGTGCAAAAATGTGCATACACATAGACCCTGCCGCGCTGATGAGTTCCCGTTCCCAACATTATGACTTTGCCAATTAGACTTTATAATTAGCGCAGGTGAGAAATAACTCCCGTAAAAGGCAAACATAGGTACGGCCAAGAATGGAATATGAGGTTGTCTATGGTCACTGTTGTCACGAACTCGTAAGCAAAGCACTACTAGCTTGTCTGCTTCATGGGGCTCACAGCGGGGCATAAAACTTAGCTCACGTACACAAACACTGCGCACAATTTTCGCATTCAACGTAATCAACCACATACATTTGTACTTGCAGCTTACCTGGTGAATGCTCCTGCCACAGGGCGGTCTAAGTCGACGTCGTGAAGCAGATCTGTACGCAGCTGTCGGGTTCCTCCCTACGTTTAAAGAAATAGACAAACCGATCAGGGACGTGTCACTAACTTCCTTTGATAGATTGAAGTAGGACAGCTCGTTAGAGACTCCATTTTTCTGGAAATCTGTTCGCTTTGGGGATTACGTTTCCAAGAGACGGTTGCATAGCCTAGCATGTGGCGGCGCAGCCGGCCTCGTGGTCGTCACGCCAAAACTCACTCCGAAAAACTGAGCCCCTGGCGCCCTCGAAACAAGGCCTGTTGCCAGTGCTGCGATTTCAACTCTGGAATTCCCCGTCCAAAGGCAAGGGTTTGAACCACTAGTCTACGCAGCCAAGTGAATATACCTGAACCAAGTGAGTGGCTTGGATTTTTTTACCATCATGCTGAACACTTCCGGATAGCAACAGAAAAATCGCACTATAATAAATAGATAAATAAATAAATAAATAAATAAATAAATAAATAAATAAATAATGTGGCATGGACCATCGCTTGACATGCATGCAAGTAGGAGACGTACGTAACTGTATTAACCTAATCTCTGCCCAGTCAATGAAAAGTCATGGAAATGCAGAATGCATTCCCCGTTAAGCTTAGTAGGGCTGAAGAGGTCTGCTTCCTGCTGCTGTGGCCTAACCAGTGAGTAATTCTAGGTGATACTTGGGTGACCCACCACTGGTTTATGTGTGTCCATAAAGCTCTGTCCTGCTACGGATGCATATGCATACCACCGAACCTGTACCAGCTAGGACTATAGCCGGAATTCTCTCATCTAGAACATAAAGCCGGATTCCGCTGTCGTTCCTCGGCATCTTATATAGGTGGACTCAAAACAGCACACTTCAGTAAACAGTGCTTCAATCCGTATGCAGTCGAGGCATTTCGGCACATATTTAGCCCACACACACACCCATGAGTTATGCATCATGAAAGGCCTATCTTGCAATAAGGAAAAATGGAAGTTTGTGTGTTTTTTTTTTTTCTGAAGTGTTGTTGAATCATAGTTCGATGCTGAATCACGATACACTGTAGAAAAATGGAAGAGATTGCCCCGATTTCAATATTATGTCGACACAAGGATTTGAGTGAGCC
>JABSTT010004131.1:0-23729 GCA_013339685.2 Hyalomma asiaticum | reverse complement strand
GCAGAAGTCCCCTGACAGAATATCATTTTTTTACTCTTTCCCTTTCCATAGCAGCTGAAAGTAGCGCTTTGTTTCTTTGAGTCAAGTACTCAACCATAAAGATGGGGATGCCCGTGAGCGAAGACCAAACGCTCTATTTTGTAGCCTCTTCTTGGTGCATTTTGCCAGAAAATTGTTTCTTTTGCCACATCTGAGGATTTGGAATACGATGTCCTGCAGAGAAGGTTTCGACTTGCGAATCCAGTGACAGATATCAACGTCTGACGTGTCGAGGTCGTCGCCCAAACTTTGGCCAATTATTTGTATCACATTCAGCGCATGGACATCGGGCGCCACGCCCTTTGTATCTAGGCTGTTTGAACACTATCACTGTTGTGGCTCAGCGCGCTTCTTGGACGAATGATTGATTTCTAGTGTTTTAGCTCCCAAAACAACGATATATGATTATGAAAGAAGCCGCAGTGGAGGGCTCCAGAAGTTTCGACCACCTGGGGCTCGTTAACGTGCGCAGATATCGAACGGTACATCGAAGCGCACTCCTTCGAGAAGCGCTCCTTTTCTGCCCTTAGTTTACGGTTTTCACCCAGCAGCTCCTTCATTTCCTGCCTTAGTGTCTCGATTTCTTCTGCCACGTATTTAGCATCATTATGGACATCATTGCAGGATTACACACCTTCTTTAATTCCTTTCATTTTAACCCGAAAATTGCGTTTGGATTTCTCCAACCTCTCCCACAGGTCAAGGAACTCGATAGAATCTGTACGCTACCTTCCAGAGCCCTTACTTCCCATTTCCAAAAGGACAGCTACAAAAGCAATTATACCACGTTCGGCATCAAAGTGATCTTATGCAAGAGAAACAAATGAGCTAAGCCTCACCTGCAAAAGCAGTAGTCTGAGCTGCAACAGCGGTGCGGCCGCTGCCGAACCAAGCGAGCCGAATGATTTCATCGCCTTTATTTTTCGCCGTGATTCCCCAGCGTCAGCTGACTCGATGAGACCATGCGCCGGAATGGCTGCGCAGAACCACCGAAGTGATGGCAGGGGTGTCAGCGCATCCTTCTTTCCGCGAAAAAAAAACAAAAAAGGCGGCTTTTCCACGAAGCTCAGTAAGGCGTAGGCTGACTATGCACGGAAATATGCAAAAGCAGTACTTTGAGGGGCCAAAAGTACACCTTTCCTGTGCACTGCTGCTGAACCGCAATAACTCATGTGTAGAACAGCAGAAATTTGGGCTAATTCGTGGAAATTTACGGTGAGCAGACCTATGGTGTGCGAACAAGGACACAGAAAAGAGAAATAAACACTACAATGGCATCTATGTACTTAAGCTCAGTGGAACGTTGAACAATTCTAGTTGGTCAAAATTATTCTGAACTCCGCACCTACAGAGCGCCTCATCATCATGTCGTTGGTTTTCCACGTAAGACGCTAGCTTTCAATGCGATCCTTAAAGACATGTCCCATGGCCTGGCGCTCTGCTGCATGTGGCCCTTTCAGACTGAGTTCCAGCGCATCGCAAGAGATGGGTTATTTTGAGGAAATAGCACTATTAGTTTACCCCTGACACTATTATTTTCGCGCTATGTGCCAAATCATTTGGCACATAGCAGTGGCGGTGAGAACCTACTGCTGCGATAATATGTAATGTCCTCCCGAAAGCAGATTACTCCCGGCGACAAGCAACAGCGCGGCGACAATATTTTGTGACTGGACCATTCACCACTCTAAACAAACTGCTCAAATTTTTCGAAGCATTCTTTTGTAGAGCTGATGTACTGATTCCGGATATTCAAAACTTCGCTGCTTCCTCTGCTCCGTCGCAAGCAGCACCAATGCTAAATTATTTAAACGACGCGACCATTGACTAAGAGGCAAGTGCTGGTATAAGCGACCCCTGCTTTTACAGTCCATCCAGCGCTACATCAAGAAATGAAGAAGACTCATTTTTAAGAGTGATAGCTCCTCATGCCGAGCGTAATCTCTCCGGTGTGGACAGAGACTGTTATCATGCAATATGTGAGCGTGCACTTCTATGAAATGCACGACACCTGCGTCCGCACTTCGGTCTTCTCTTACGCTCATGCCCTCAGGCCACTATTGCATAAAGGCGCATGCGTTTCATAGCATCAGCCTTGGTATAGTATAAAAAGAGTGTGAGAGAGGGAAATGAGGGTAGGAGGAGGGGAGAGAGTAAAGCATAGCATAGCCTTGCGCAGAATAGTATAACAAGGCGGTTGAATAGGAAGTGAGGAAAAGGAAGATGGGAGAGGGTGAAGCATATATAGCTTAGGCATGTACAGTATAGTACGCACCTACAAGGGCTGGAAAAGGGAGGGTGAGGGTGACAAGGGGAAGGAGGCGGAGGGGACATCACCCGGACACTGCCCGCCAAGACAATATGAACCTGCACACGTGACCCAAATCGCGTAACATGACGTGACAGCTAGTCGCACGACATTTTCCTTCCAAAACAATGTAAATGCTAGACACGTGACAAATCACGTGACCTAGTCGATGCTGTACAATCCGGAAGAAGCTATGTCGTCCCCGAGCTCCGCTCATAGTCTAGCAATGCACCACTAACGCAACTGCCCACAATTTCCCCATCTAGATGGAGGAGTGCTTGCGTGTTTCTCCATAAGTTGATTGCAACCAATACTGCTTAAAACATTGCAATGCTTATTGCCCGCAATACTGGCAAATCCTTCGCATCACGGCTTCGCGCTTTCGTTTCTTTTCTCTAGCCATTACTGACGGCACGTAGCAACTTGCGCCGAAGGTGAGACTTCTCTTTTTTTTCCCCTTTCTTGGGCATTGTTGTACTCACACCCGTTTGTTATCCTTCGCTGCTACGACAGCTCGCACCTAAAAGCCAACACGTCAGCCAACACTTCCTGCTCTTATCTTCGGGCCGATGTTTACACTCACGTCAAAAGCTCGGGATCTCAGCACGGCTTCCCTGTATGTAAACAAAGGGACTCGAACCGCCTGCCCTAGGTGCACGAAACCGAGCTCCTAGAAAGGCAGATTATTTTCTCGTTCCAGCGGACACACAACCCCCACGGAGTGGCAGGGACCGCTACTCCCTGACAAAACAGAAAGCGAGGGCTACCCTTGCCACCGGTGTCTGCGGAGTGCTGCGATGCCAGCTCGGCTGTCGCCTCGCGAGAACGTCAGGAATGCGGTTCAGGCACACCTCTCGAATCAGGGCGGACAGAGTGTGGACATCGCTGGAAGTGTCTCCACTTCGCAATCGCACGCGCTGATCAGCGGGCCTGTCACCAACGACTGCATTTCGAGAAACGTGGCAGTGTCCACGAAGGAATGACCACTCACAAAAGTGCAGGAACGGAAATTCGGAATCGCTGAGCGATTCGTATGTCTGCACGTAAACGTTCACAAACTTAGGCAGTTGTTTTGTGGTCGCAAAGTTTTCTACAAACTGTACATCTTGTATTAGATGAAGAAAGATGAGTTCCGATAAGCTAGGGTACCAAAAGGTGTATCCTGGGTTAGCGTCTCTTGTGAATTGCAACACCTCTTTCTTCACAGATAGACTCACACATAGTTAAAAGTTGCGTATGTATAAAACCTATCATTCCATGACGGATCATGTGCGTTGCAAATACCTTTATACTTTCTATGCTGGACCAGCTAATAGCCACGTGGGCTTTATGTCCAAGCGTTTCGCACTCATCCTTCGTAATTGTGTCTCAGTGTCTGTGTCTCAACTGCTTCTTACTCCTCTTTCCATTCCTCCTCCTCTTTGTGAAAGTGCTTCCTCTTGTCATCCTCTATTTTCAAGGTTGGCCGAGAGTGAGCAGAGCACGCAAAAACACGCTACTGAAGGAAGGCAGTCACTGCTTTGAGGAAGACAAGTCTACTTCTCAAAACGTTGGCCCCAAGAACGTTCCCTGTTCAACAATTTTTTCGGTACTTCGAGACTCCATGTTATTGCGAGCTCCTGTACACGTCGTGGTGAGCTATGTAAGCTGTCTTCTCACAAGAGCACCTGTTACACTGAAGTGTAGAAAGGCCGTGATCGTCTTGAAGAAACCACGTTTGCCCTAATTGCAGCCTCGTTTTATTTAAAATGTTATTGGATACAACTGCAACATTTGTTAGGATCAGTTGAGCGAGAAAAAAAGGAAAAGGAAGTGTACAGCCTGCAAGTCAGAGGACGACGCATTATGTGAGGGTTTCTCACGAGGACCCAGACGTAAACGTTGTATAGAATCCGTGGGTTTTTAATACGCTTGCGTAATAACGGCAGTTCACCACGAGATATTTTGACAGCACCGTGGTATTTCGTAAAGTTTATGTTGGTTGACTTGACATAGCGACATTGGTTTGTTACTCTTGCATCGTTCTCGGTGCGTGCCGCTACATGCCCTTACACACTTGCCGAGCATTTTTGAATATGCAGCAGTATACGTTCGCTCTATACACTTGATAACTGGGCATACAGTCACGCATATATATATTGTCCTGAACAAAACAATTATTTACAAGAGCTTGCTAATAGACATTGTTTTCATTATTGACGAATATTTCATTAAAGACGGATAAACTTTACAGATTCTTCAACATCCATACTATAATCGAAAGAAATGTAATTAAAGTTTCCTCATAGCAACAAAATTCAGTGTCCTTTACAATGAAACAAAACTTTCCTGATGGAGCAGCTTTCATCATCCAGCTGCCCCTTTTCCTTCTGGCACTTACCAATTTCGCCGGATGATCCGCTACGTGTTTAATTAAAACGAAGCTTTCCTTCCGAATCCTCCTGCGTGTAATTGGCTCGCCTTACCAGTTGCTGCTATTTTACTGAAACTTTCACGCGCAGAACAGCACTCACATACCTCATCGGCTCATATAGTCATCTCGGTTACCCTTACATATATGCCCCTCACAGGTTCAACTCCCCGTGGCATTAAGCAATCAATAAATGTACGTAGAAACAAACAACGTCATCGAAGTGAATGATTCCGTTAATAAATCAAAACGTGTTTAAGCCTTACTTCCCGGAAATTGGAACGTCTGCTTGTCCTGCTTCGCACAGAGTGAAGAAAGCCAACCTAGGAATCTCTGTCGCAGAAGTATTAGCCGATCGCGGAGAGGTTCGCATTGGTGGTCGCGTCATTGACTTTCCCGCTTATCACCGGCTCGAACGCTTCCGTAATTAATTTGATGCACAATGCCGCGGTTAAGATGAACAACAGCGCACGACTTAATTCCCCGATTCCCGTATAATCCAAAAGGCGTACAGGACCAGCATTGAATTCTTTTTCTCGTTGTACGCGTAATATCGAAAGCCATCTGATCCCTACAGCACCGAACACACTGTATTCAAAAGCGTCTTCGAAAGCCAAGAATCTTGGACCGTGAACATGGGCACTGACGGTTGATAAGGCTACGAAAGTGTTTCCAGTGTATTTAAAGTAGACTGCTATCAGGGACCGCTCCGATTGTACACACGTACGTTAGCGCTCTCACGATTCAATTCTATCGTTCCGCACACCCCTTTATTCCTTACCCCAGTGCTGGGTAGCAAACATTTCGTTGTGTATGGGCAACCTCCGTTCCTTTCTTGTTTGTCTTCCTCTGTTGATATTGTAGTCACTTCGTTTCAGATAATTGATTTAGGACCACAGGAGGGTGAAAAGCAAAACACACAATTGGCAAGACGACAGGTCTTAAGGGTCTTCAGGCCTATGACTGCTCGACACCTTATACACTTCTGCGATATGCAGTTTTGTCGGGGACAATGAGAACCGAAGGGCGAGAAAAACCACGAGAAGCAAACGCCCTTCCCGCGTGTTACGCAGTCTCGGTATTCTTCCCGTGACAGCGCGAAGGAAAGGGAGCTCGACCAGCAGAGCTGATAGAGGCGGCGCGAGCTTACTAGTCGAAAACGTGACTCATCTTCCAGTTGCCAGATAGACACGAGCGCAAGATTCCGAACCCACTCGGGCGTTACGCAAAAGACTACGACGTGGATACATCTCGGGTCGCCTCCCGCGCTCCTTCCCCGAAGCGTTGTTGGAAGAAGACGGGTAGGAAAACAGTGGCGATATCCCAGCGAGGAGAACTGCCACCGCGATCCCGCCGAAGCCAAAGTAAAAACAATATTACGCGCTCAGATAACCTATAGGAAAGTTCTCGAAGCCAAGAATAAGAAAGTAGAAAGAAAAGAAAACAATCGTGGTGAAAATGTCTTCCTTTCGTGCTTACTCATACCCTGTGCATGCGATGAAAGACGAGTCCGCGGAAAATGACACTTACATCGAGATAAGTGGAGCATAAGAGAGCTAAGTGCATTGACAAGGTTCTCAGAGAAGTGGGAGGAGAAGATCGGGTCAGGTGACATTGACAGAGAGAGAGAGTTAGATAGGAGGGGCAGAAGCTTCATCACTGCCTTGCGGATCTAGTTCGCTGCCTCGCGATTATCATTGTTTTACTCAGACCCCCAAATTACGTGCAGTGCAGCACTTGCTACGGAGATGGCCTTAGCCAATGGAAAAGCCGGATTAGAAGCCAGTTGCGGGCTCTGGAGAATTTTGTTATTCGTTACGTTGTCACTTCGGCTATTACGTGTTGGCTACAGAGACTTAAGCTGTGACTTCTTTTTCTTTTTTTAAAAATCAGTAGTACTTATTCTTGATTAGATGTAGTGTGCTTGACTGGCAACAGGAACGGAGGAACAGAACACCACGTAAGTAATTGTTTTTGACGAGAACGGAGTAATGTCGCAGAATTATGTCGCTCTAAGTACGTTTTTCTGATTATCAAGCAATATTCAATCGGTAGGTTCTAATACCATGTATGTATACTCCATGAAATTGGTGTTGCATATATACCAGAATCTCCTAGATCCTTTGCGGACTAAGCGAAGGCTAGACATCAACCATGACACTGCCCACGCAATTACCGAAAAACAAAAAAAGAAACAAACAAGACGTTATCCTCATTTATGTCACAATGCTAAGCCATTTTCACCTTCTATGAGCAACTTTATTAAAAGAGCTTCATGCCTTCAAGTGACTTTCTAAACTTCGTCTCTGAGTAGTTTCACATCTGTTCGAGCCTCCGCATCACTGCGCGAATTTAGTACGGAACAGTGCAAAGTCTCCATCCGCTTGCCTCTCGTTAACACAGCCCAAGACTTTGGAGCAGGGTGCCCATCCGGCCGCGAGGCATTGTCCGTGCTCCATCGCGTAATGGGGCGCTCCCTCTTCTGTGCAGCCATCAGGCGACAAAACAAAAGCACGACCACGGCAACAGCGACGAAGGCCACCTATGCAAAGAGCTCGGCAACGCCTCGGAAGCAAGCAAGCAAGCCTCGCCGTGCGTGCGAGCGCGTGCTGCTACGCTTGCATTCTTTCCGGCAGGCGCCTCAGTTTGCTCAATGGCAGCCGTAAAGAGATGCAAATGAGCGAGGGCGTTGGTGACACATAGGGCGAAAGAACAGCACATCACCTCCACTCTTTTCATTCTTCTCTCCTTCCTTCATCTAGTCTCTCGCGGAAGGTCCAGTCATTGTTTTCTCGCCTTCGTCAAGAAGTAATGAGAACGCGTTACAAAAAGAAAAGGTCGTTCGTGAAAATGAGGTGAAAGAGAGAGAGCTCGCTTCGTGAAGACTTCATCTCGATACATTCTCTCGGCGGCCAACCTTGTAAGGAATAGCATTTAATGTGGCCCCGCGCCGGCCCTCCTCCGAGCGATCAGGCGTGATCATGGTTCTTTGTTGGGACAAGGCGGATCGAATTCCCCGCTCTCGTGGAATGCCACTTCAGCTAGAGTCTCGGCTTATTTCGTTCATTTTTTAAGAAAAGCAGGATAAGCAATACTCGCTGTGATTCTCTCTCTCGCTCTCAGTCTTGCTTTCTTTTTATTCCTTCCCGTGAAGCCAGGAAACCTATGTAGCGGTGTTCTTACGCGTTCCGTTGTACTCAAGTGGCGAGTGACGCCGTAAATCAAAACTGCCGGCTGAAGCTATCGTCTGGCTGCGAAGAAAGCGAAGCGATTAAAGGCACGCGCACAGTTCGAACTAGGCGTGCACAGCAGAGGAAAAAGGGTTATTTGTTTCCGCAAAAGTGGGCGGTGTGTAGAGTGCTGGTGTCGCGATTGATGGAGCTGCTGCTGACCAACGCGGGGAACAAACACGAGGCGTCCGAGAAAGCAATGCTGGGCGATCGATCTTGTCTCCGTCAGTAATAAGGGTTCGATAGATGAACCCCGCAGACAAACTTCGGAAACGAGACGTTCCAGCTGCACTCCCCCGTTTCCACGGAAAATGGGCGGGGGTGCGATGGAAAAGCAGGTAAAGGGAGATGTCGATGGACGCAGTGTTTTCGCTTCTGACGGTGCTATGTTTCCGAAGGCAACGGTGCTCCTACGCTGACACGCGTATGCTTCGATTATTTCCCAGCCATATGCAATGGCTCCAGTAAGGTTCGTGTGTCCTGAATCTCTGGGGCCCTGTATCTGTGAGATGCTTGAGCGTAAAAACACGCAAACAAGCAACATTGAAACGCATGCGGACACAGTTTTACGGGTGCGTTAGTGCCGTGTCTTTAAGAGAACTACAACAGCAACAACGTCATAAACATGCTGTATGCGTCCACTGGAGGTCAAAGGCGTCTCTCACATTTATCTAATTAACCCAGTCACGTGTGACCAGCAAGCAGCACCTTAACTGAGCAACGCACTTAGCCAACGGAGCCTTCATCAAACGTTCTAAGCATGTCGTACATGAACTTTGCGTTGCCACAGAGTGACCGCTGGCACTTCAGAAATAATGGAGCTCCTCTGAACACTTCTGTAAGTGTAGAACTCTATACTTCAGAGGATAATATTCGACGAACTAAAAAGGATACATGTCCTCTGTATAAAATCTCGATAGTATTCGCACGCATCTGTTTCTCTGTATATGTTGCTTCTCCGCAGTAATCTCATTAGAAAGGGGAAGCCCACTCCTGAATTTCCAGTCCCTTAGCTGTTGAGCCCGGCATATCGGAAGTACAGGCGTCACTCGAGAACACCATCACGAGAAAGAGCCAGATTACTCAGACTAGTATAACACATAATAACCAACCCTTTAACGGGGATCGTTACCCCGCACCTCCACCAAAATGAAACGGGCACAGGGATACGCTTCTGATGGTAGTATATTTTAGAACAGGGAGATTAGCCGGTGCAGCCCCAATGGCGGACCGTCAGCCTGCGCCCCACTGCTACGCAACCTTTGTTCCTCTCGAGATCGTCGTCGTCTTTAGTATTCTTGCACCGTGACAATATTTTAATAGCAATGTTTCTAATTCATGGGGCCAGGACGCTTCCATTAATGCATTTACGGAAAGTACACGTTTCTCTTGATTTGAATTTTTCATGCGTATGCGCTAACCACAGTTCATTTCAATATATGTCGTCCTAACGATTGCTATTACAGACCTACAGTTGCATGATACCCATTTTGTATTCGTGCTCAACTCGACGTACATACCTCGCATAGAGTTGAGCTTTCGTTTTACGCTACTCCGCACTCTTCGCTTTGTGCACGGAAATCACGACAAAGACCAGAACACAAGGAAAGCCGTAGTTCGTGACTCCTGATCAACATAAATTATCTCTGGTTCTTTAACGCGCACTAATTCACTCACAACACACGTCGAATGGCGCTGGATTTGCAGGTTTGCGCAGGCAAAACAGCAACTCTGCTCCACAAATTTCATATCTAGAACACGAGCCTCGTTAGTACTTGTTACCGCTAGAAATACGAAAACTGACGATCTCTTTAACATTAGTGCTTATGCTATTTGGAAGGAGGTGACAGCGACACAAGGGCGCTTTCGGATTGAAGGCACGCGGAAAAAGAACGCGGTACAATGTTAAAGGGCGGCCATCATTATTTAAGTAGAACAAGCACACTTAGAGGAGTCGCATAGAGTTAACTGAATGAGAACCTTCCCTGCGCGGCAATTCTCAAAACAAAGGACCACTTCTTGTTAGTCAAGCAGCAATCGCCTGCACTTACCGTAATGCATTGTGCTCTGTCATCCTGCTACTCTAATTCCAGCCGCCAAATACAGGTCGATTGCTGTATAATTACGCGCTTGCATCGCTCAAATTACGCGTGCCCACAAAGTGTCTCTCTCTCTCTCTCTCTCTTGTGCCGTAACGACCTACGTGAGAGTCTTGTCGAAAACACGTTGTTCTCTCGCGTGCTTCTCCGTCGCATTTTCTCTTCTTCCTTTAGCCGGAGGGCGTCTAGTTCAGTCGAGAGCCCTTTGTCTGTCCGGATGTCCGCTTCCCGTGTCTTTGTTCGCGGCGAACTCGCAAATATCCGGGGAGTCCCCCTCCGGCAATGCGCGAAGTGCGGCGAAAATTGCTCGCTTGCAGCTGCCAACGTGTACCGTATAGTGCGTATGAGCCTCGCGGATGACGCGCTTACTTAGTGCCTTCCCAGGCGTGCTGAAACCTCATCCCTTTTCGATCCGCAGCAAAGGCGAAACGGGTGCACGAACGAGTATCGTTTCTCGAAGCCGAGGAGAGATCTTACGGGGTGCTATCGCGCGCAGCTTATGTTACACACCCCTGATCGAGTGCACCGAGTTTCCCGGACGATAATGGCACGACCAATTGCAGCCTTAATCCTACATACGCATTAAGATTAGATGGCTATCGCGAGGTGATGGAGATGACAGGTTGAACTTTAGTTGTATGGTAAACGAAAAGGTTTCATTGTTTCTATCTTTTTTCTTTTTTGTTTCTTTCCTGACTTTATATGGCGATATTAAGTGGTTCTCTCTCTGATGTATAGACACGTCTATGTGCCTGGAAGAATTCGGAAGCTTTAGGTGCCGAAACCACGATTGTGAGACAGGCCGTAGTTGGAGATACTGGATAAACTTCGACGAACCACCTGAAATTAAAGTGCGCTTTCGAACAGCTAGTTCGATGACATTCAGTTCATGTTAAATCTTCAGTGCTGTGTGTGTACGTGAGCGCGCACGTGTGTGTGTGTGTGTGTGTGATTGTGTATGTCGCTCTGTTTGTCTTCTTTAGCGGCGTTCAGTAGAGTTGCCCCATGTTGTTAGACATCTGCATCTTTAACACGCATTTAAACGTAAGCATACACGGCGATTTTTCGCCTTTCACCTCCGCCAAAGTGTGGGTGACGTGTTCGATATATAACTGAACCCGCATCGTCGAACTTAGCAGCGAAGGACACCGGTGCCAATCCGGGTAGTGTACACGTATTTCTGCATAAGTGATACCAGTGTTTAGATGCACTTGTTCCTCTCTCTCACTCTCTATTTCTCTGTACCTCCTTGTACTTTCCACCAATATATTCGCACATGCTACTGTAGGGTAGATACTCGGAAACTCAAATATGGTTCATTTTTCCCTCTCTTATCTTCCTTCTTTCTCTGCCTCCCTTTCCCACTTTCTCTTCATTCGTTGTCAAGAACCGTGCCCCCCCCTAAATCCCGCCCTCCCCAGACACTCAAGTATGCGCCACCCCCTAAATATGCGCAATATTACACGAACCAAGCTTTCCCTCCTTATAACTTATGTCCCTCTGAAAGCCGAAGCTTAACTCGCCCCAAGGCGTACATTCTCAAGGAGCACTGCACGCCTTTGTCCCGCTGATTTAAGAGGAAAAAGAAATCATAATAAGGCGCGCTACTATGGCGAGAAATATGGAGCGCGATTAGCGGGTCTTCCTCATAAACATTGATTGGCCCGAGGCTTTCGGGTGCTCAGCCGATACATTGTTTGCTCGCCAGAGCGCGGCCGTGTCGCGCCTACAGCGCTGGCTTAATGGCGCGAGCGCGCCTGCCTCGTTATGAGCAGCGGCGGTGTTGGCAGTGGCGGGGCCACTAAAAGCCATCTCCTACGAGGAGCTTGGAACACACACAAGACCCGTTGTTGCCTATATTAATCACCTGTCTGCGTAGTAGCTTGCCCGATGGCTGTGTGAATTACGGTCGCCGCCATCTTCGTTCGCCACCCTGTCGGCCCTGCTCTTACAGGGAGCGCCGAGACGGAGGTGGGAAAGAAGGAGCGTGAGGAGGCCATCATTTGTGGCTGGAGCTCCGGAGGAGAAAGAGCATCAGCAGCAGCTCCTGCGCCCCGCTTTCACGGGATGTTCCCGAAGAGAGCAGCATGCGTTCCTTAATGCTCCGAGAATCCTGGCGAATCCGCAAACAGGCCGTCTCTGCTTTCGGTGCTTCTCTGTGTAGCCCTTCTGTCTCGACTATGGCTCTCTCGCTGCTTCCTTTTATCTCTATATGAGTCTCGGTACCTCTCTCCTGATATGCTACAAATGCTCGCGCCTTTTCCGTCATGTAGCCGCAATATCTATCTATCTATCTATCTATCTATCTATCTATCTATCTATCTATCTATCTATCTATCTATCTATCTATCTATCTATCTATCTATCTATCTATCTATCTATCTATCTATCTACTTCTGTATAGCTTTTCATGTTCCTTTCGTAATTCACATCAACTGTCCATGCGTGGCACCTGGCAGTACTTCAACACAAGCAGAACTACCATACCGAATTAATTCCACCTGGGCAATCCGAAGGGATTGCCCAGGTGGATTGCCCAGGTGGATCTCGCGTGAGACTCGGTTTACGTCTGACTCCGTGAGAATAGTGGTTGCCTCAGCTCGTTGGTTGATTATGGTGAAGAGAGTTTGGAGCCAAACGTACCGATGTTCTTCCCTCTGTGTCCTCTTCAGTGCGTTTGGCTGGAAATCAACCTCACTACGCGAGTCTGCAGCAACATGACATTAAACAGACGGTGGTCCGCGTACCAAGGTCCACACTAATTGGGTCCTCCGTGCGCACTTAAGGAATGGTCCGGATCCCTCGGATCCCTCGATTTTCAGATGGTAGATCTCACCCGCCTTTACTTTGTCCTGGAGCATCTCGAAACATACTTTTCGCTCACTAGAGTAAGGATTCAATAGTTCGCAATTTTTCGAAGTTCCTTCTAAGTCTAAGAGCCGAAGAATGAGTGTGCTTGGCAATGCATAAAGCGTGCGGGGACGGCGGTGCAGTAGACGCTGCGGTGTATTTGACTTTGTCAAAAAATACTAAACCACACCGACTTCTAAGCACTAGAGCAGCGGCAGTCAGTGGCCGTCAAACATAGTTTATGGGTCGCTCTAACGATGTCGCCCTATTTCGGTTGCTCGGTTTTCAAGAAACAGGGTGGCATCGTTGCAGTGCTCCCGCGCTGTCTCTCGCACGCAGTGTGAACTTATGATTTACCGATATTTAGTACTAATATAATCAAGGAAACAATACAGCCAGACAATCACTACAAACAAGGAGGAGACAAAGATATGAACGAAAGGTTTCGAAGAAAGATAGCGGTACGTCACAACGCAGCTTCTTGGTTTCAGTAAGGAGAACGTACGAAACACGTGCACGACGTTGACGTTCCCCTCAAGTAAACGGTACGAAAAAATGGTGGCAGAGTACTCGCCAGCGAAGATGTTTCATTTCATCGGCACACATACACACAAACATACGCATACATTTCCTTTCTCCAAGGTAACAAGCGCGTGTGGACACGCCACTTCTTGCATTTCTTGTTCTTATTTCTCTTGCGTGCCGAAAGGGCAGATCAAGCGTGTCTTCTCTCTCTTCCAAGCATGCTCAGCGTAGATCTTCTCAACCGAGGCTCCCTACCGACGACGAAGGACCGACTGATTGGACTAAACTTGTTAGCATTGATCGCCTATACGCCCGGGCAGCACGCTTTCACCGTGTTATTCCGCCGCAATGTGTCGACCTTTAACTTGCTTAAGGTTGTCCTGACAACGTCCAGTGGAACTCCCCCTCACTGTGCCCCCACCCCCCTTTCTTGCGTTTTTCTTGATCTTGTGTAGGCCGACTGTCTTTTTCTTTATTCCACTCTCTTTATCCCCATCCTGTTTGCTTTGCTGTTGGCTTTGAGAATGGCCCTGTAGAGTCCATATATAAAGAAGGCAATACGTGCACCCTTCCTGAATTCGCGATTAAATAATACGGGTTCATAAAAAAAATTGGTCAATTTCATCTCTGCATATAGGATGTATTTTGCGTTTTGTGGAACTTTTGGACAGCATCACTTGTATATGCTGCACATCTGAATGTTCACAATACTTTTAGGAAAATACAATGCTCAATCCTCTTAAAATAAGAAAGAAAGCTTGGTTTTAAAAATCCAGGATTAACTAATCCTCTCAGGGATGTGCAGTAAGGCTCAGGGAGTGCACGGAGGAATGTGAAGTAATGCTAAGTATCGGATTTACGTTGAGGTTGGACTGGTTATAAGGCTCGGAGTTGTTTCGTTGCCTGAGCGCGGCGGGCTACAAGGGAATGTAACTTGCATAAAGCACTCCGTCGTCGTTTAACTCTCTCCGAACACACTGAAAGCGTGCAGATCCCTCCTTTTCCTCTGCATATTGTTCGTTGGCTGTCGTCAGCGTGAATGACCTTTCTGCGTTTTCTACTCCGCCCATTTGAATGATTCACCGCCGTCACTCATAACAATGAAAGCGAGAAAATTGTCCAGAATGCGTTAGCGCTCCAGTTAACTAGCCCACTAACAGTTTTAGTTGTAAACGTCGACCATTTGGTCGACGTTCAATCTTAAAACTAGTACAGCGCTATAGAATATGGCCGAAGAAGAACACGCGCACACAGCGCTGGGTGTTGTAGATATAGCTGTCTACCGACCTAATTGCGTCGTTGGAACACAGACAGACAGACAGACAGACAGACAGACAGACAGACAGACAGACAGACAGACAGACAGACAGACAGACAGACAGACAGACAGACTCCAAGTAAGCAGGGCGGCTATGGGTGCACGCACCCCCACAATTACTCCCTCTTAAACGCAAGAACGTCTGAGACTTCGAGAAAAAGATCAGCAGGATGCATGGAATTTCTTCGAACTTTACAAAAGCACGGTGGATGGATGGATGAATATTTGGAGCGTCCCCTTTATAACGGGGCGGTAGCCGGGCCACCAAGCTCTAGCTTTATTTCTTTTTCCTCTACACGGCACGCAAGAGCGTGCCCTCTGGTGTCGATCATGCTACTGCGCAACGAAGTGACCTTTACGACGTAATGCCGGACATAAAAGCATAAAAGCATTCGCGGCATACCTTCTTCCATCATTGTTACGAAACACAGCCGAGTACTCTCTCAGAAAAGCTAGAATTTAATCTTGCGCATCACAGCACTTCAAACTCTAATAACCAAGCTATACAAATAATGCTACCACATGCAGGTACACTTGCGTTTCTTTCTTTCTTTCTTTCTTTCTTTCTTTCTTTCTTTCTTTCTTTCTTTCTTTCTTTCTTTCTTTCTTTCTTTCTTTCTTTCTTTCTTTCTTTCTTTCTTCCTTTCTTTCTTTCTTTCTTTCTTTCTTTCTTTCTTTCTTTCTTTCTTTCTTTCTTTAAAGACATTTACTGTCGACTATATTTGTATTGTCAGTGCCTAAGTCTCTCTATATAGAAAGGAGCTTCAGCTTGGATGAACAAAAATACGCAAAAAAAAGGAGAAGAGTTCCTCCAACGACAGCTTTCACTCAAGCATAGATCTTTTATGTAGATCTTGGGAAACGAACATATTGATGAAAATCATACGGGTAGCTCTCAAACAAATCGCACATATTTGGAAACTTCGCGTACTTTGTTTGCATTTGAAGCTCTCAGGTGTTTTCTTAATTTCATATAAACGCAGCGCTGAGCGTGAAGTAAAATAGGTAAATAAATTACAGATAAAAATGTAGAAGTGGATTAATCGCGTTGCCCTCGAAGAATATGTTCTTAAAACCGTGCATAATGCCAGTGACGTGCGACCCTCACCCTTCTTTCCGGATAATTTTGACACTACGAAACTTCAACAGCGCACGTTAAAACTAAAGATACTCAAACTTTCTGACAACCTCGTAGGAACTTTGGAAATCATCAAACCAAGAAATAAAGCTAGTGCGCAAAGCGAATGGGACGTTCAAAAACACATTAAGATATTTTTCATATTTTGCGGGTTAATTTAGGTGATTTAAGCGAGCCAGTACCGAAACAGCATTATCGCAGGAACTGACTGAACAACAACAACAACAACAACAACAACAACAACAACAACAACAACAACGACTAATAATAATAATAATAATAATAATAATAATAATAATAATAATAATAATAATAATAATAATAATAATAATAATAATAATAATAATAATAAAAGAAGTGGGCAACACGAACGTGTTCATGTTGTGTCCCTTGTGTTCGTGTTTTGCATGTCCTGTTCTTTTCATTATGGACCCTTACCAACTCGCTCAACTTTCTGTACTTTTAAGAAGAAGAAGAAGAATACTGGCTCATGTGCAGCTGCTTTCTTCACAGCTATTTAGAAGCCAGCTTTGTATGGGAACGGTAGTTAGTCGACAGTACGTTACTTTTCTCTTAGTCGTATTGAGAGCTTCCATGCAATTTCTTGTACGTGTTGTGGAAATTTGCGTACTGCTCCCGCTCTGGCTTCTACACACAGCCTATAATATTTCCAAGTGAATAAAATACAACATGAAGCAACATTTGAGCAGTCAACGTCATTTCCAAAAAGCGTGCGTGGAGACACAAATATGCGTTAGCAAAATGACACGCCTACAACTTCCTACAATTGTACACTCGCCAATAAAAAGAAGACTCCGTTAATAGAAAATGAAGAGCCGTTATGAAGAAGCGCCGACACAGACCAAGCAGCGCGAGCCAATAATTGACTTGAGCATAGCCACTCCCACCAATCTAGTTAACGACATTGTAACGCATTTATCGATTATTATTATTATTATTATTATTATTATTATTATTATTATTATTATTATTATTATTATTATTATTATTATTATTATTATCGTGGTTCGGTTAGGAAAGGACACTAATCTCAGCAGCTTATGTAGGGAGCACGGCTAAGCGTCTGTGGGCGTGGGGGAAAGGAAGTGAAAGAGATAGAGAGGGGAGCTTGGAACTCAGTTATCGATGTTGTCCCCAAACAACTCCACACCATGCTTTCGCAATGAGTGGGCTCACCACAACTAATGCACATACTATAACGCTTCCATACCCGTCAAGAGTCGGCGCACTCATGTTCCATAGCCCCAAGCCGCACACGAGGCCGACGCAGTTATTGACCACAATGTCGATGGTCATTCTCGAAGCTGCCGTCGGCGTGACCCGGACGAAACGACCGGCCCCTCTAATTGCGCGTTGCGGACCCGCGCGCACGTGCTAACTCATTTAGCTACCACGGCGTTGTTTAACCCCAGAGCACTCATGCCTTCGCAGAATTGTGTGGATGTAGCAAGCGGACCGTTTACGGGCGCATCACGCGAACGTGACAACATCGGCATCGCCCGTTGATCTAGGCAACCCTGGAGATATATGGATGACTAGGAGCGGCCCATGGCCAGGAATGGGGGACATTTACGAAGTTGCGGAAATGTCCTCTAGGTGCCACTACTGAGGCGAAAATTGCGCCCGCGCTGCACTTGCCAAGCCAGTGGCGAGGGGAACTCACTGAAGCCCCTTCGGTCTCGCTCTCCCGCGCCCCCTCCTGAGCATTGTGCCCCCCTTCGCTGGACCACGGCCGCTCGATTAGCAACGCACGAGGTACGGCTAGAGGTGTGCGCCGTGTCCATTTCGACCGGCGGCGGCGTGGCAGTCGTTTCTGGTCGGCGGCGTCGTCGGCGTGGCACCGATTATTTCATCGGCGGCGGCGCGCACCAATTTTTTTTTTTTCATGTTATGACCTGTCATTTATGTTCGCCATGCAGTCATATTGTGGCATACCAATTTTTGTATACATCCCATTAACGAGACGACCAGGAGAGCACCAAGACTGTGACATGTAAATCATGCCGCTCATGACACGCATGTCATGATTTTCATGTTATGACCTGCCATTTATGTTCGTCAGGCAGTCATGTTGTGCGATACCAATTTTCGCATACATCCCATTAGCGAAACGGCTAGGAGAGCACTAAGACCGTGGCATGTAAATCATGCCAGTCATGACATGCATATCATGATTTTCATGTTATGACCTGTCATTTATGTTCCTCATGTAGTCATGATGTGGCATACCAATTTTCGTAAACATCCGAGTAGCGAAATGGCCAGGAGAGCACAAAATCATAGGCGGCTAGATAGATAGATAGATACGCTCAAACTCGCCGAAGTTCGCTAAGAAATGCTTCGCATTTAAAAAGAAGAAACGGACAGTATCCCGGGCCGCGAACGAAATGTATGGAGCGCTTCAGTCCACACGGCTATGCGCGTCGCAGCCTGGTAGCCCACACAAGCGGCTCGTTAAAAACAGCGCGAACCATTGCAAATCGACAACACATGTCGTCTGCTAGATTGCCGGTACGCGCGCACTAACTCCCTCCCTTTGACAACCCACCTTTCACGTACTCCACGCAGTATTCCGGGGGACAGAATGCTCCTTACATTGCAAACTAGCAACACATGTCGTCTGCTCAGTAGAGAGCGTCGACGGAACGCGCGCGCGAGCGACCTCGCTTCTCCTTCAGCATTGAGCTTTCTGGAGGCTATAAATATTTGGCCCTGGTGATCTGATATAAGTATTGTACGGCCGACGAAAAACAAATCTTGTTGCTGAACACCGAGCCGTAGTACGACGGCCTTTGGAAGAAACGAAAAACCGCAGGAAAACGCGAATAACGCGTTTCGAAAGCTACCGCCAGCCCTGCGACCGGAGCTTCTATCACCCCAACGACGGGCGTGCCGCCTCGATGGCGCTCCCGTCGGCGGAGAGTTACAAGTGCACCATCCCCATAGCCAAATGATAAATATCGTTTTTTGACTGTTACGATTGGTCGCGTAGGAAAGCGAGCCGCCCTGGGCTCTCGTTAATTCCATGCGAGGACGATCTGAATTTATTTATAAAGAAGGATTCGCGCTGTTCGCGCTCTCGTGTGTGCTGAAAGCCGGATTGTAGAAGCACAACACTGATGCGCTCAAACGAGTGACCGGGCAAGTTTATGTGTATGGAAAATGGCAAATTAGGGAGGCCGGTAACATGCGCCCTGTGATTGTTGAAACGCAGGCGGAACGCGGTTTCTGTTTGGCCAATATATTCCTTTTTTCAAACTTCACATCGGATTTTGTATATGACGTACGTTGCTCGAATCACAATTAAGATCATCCTTAATATCATAATTAAAGTCAGAATGAGAGTCTTCGGCCGCACTTGTGGTCACCATGTGTGGGCGCACTTTACATCGAGGTTTCCCGCATGGTCTGCACCCTTTGTGGCGCACAGACCTCTGTGTTTTTGCCCTAACGAGTAGGCCTCTTAGGTTTTTATTTCTGCGGTAAACCCCCTTAAGTGCGGTTTGAAAGCCAGAGGAGAGTCGACTACTCCGCTTAAGTATATTAATGTGGCGGCTTAGGATAGAGTTTACACGAGGGGCTGCAGCGGAATAACTAAATTTGGACATAACGTTTCGTCTCTGTTGCTCTCCCTTGCTTGCATTGTGACTTCCCGGTCCAGGGACCGAGCACGCTGAACTGCATTATTGAGAATTTTTTCGGGATACTTTTGGCGCAAAAGAGCTGATTTGAGTTGCGAGCAGATCCGCCCGTATATATGGGCTTGGGAGTGTGTGTGTGTGTGTGTGTGTGTGTGTGTGTAACTTTTTGAACCAACGTATCGAGTGGGGGCCTTTCTTCCTCAGGGTTCGGATGTTACTGTCGTCGCCCTGCGTTCCCTCTAACTTCTTTGGAGAATGCGGATGGTCGGTGGACGATTGATGAGCATGTGGTTTCGATTGTGTTCCCGGGCGTCCTTAGGTATGGTCGCAAGCGTTCACGCGGCGGCGCCAGCAAACAATTCGACACGCGTTTGGCTTCAGTGCTACGCGGCACGTAATTACCCTCCTTTGTTGGTGCAACTCAAGAGGGACGTCGTCTAGAAGTGGCGTCGGTGATCGACTTTTTGTCGCTTTTTTTTTTTTGCTTTCTTCGTTCGCAGCGCGAAATCGCCGACACATTCAACCCTTTCAAACAGGCATGGTATGTCTAGACGGCACATTTTTGCTGGCTTATTTCTTTGAGGCAGGAGAGTCGGACGGGGTCCTCATTTATGCCGGATTCTAGTGTGCCATATTTGAAAAAAATATGCCTTGCGATGTTCACGCTCGCGTGGCTTTCGGGAGCCGGACTACAAAATATTTACCGCAATATCCCTAAAGCTGTGATTCGGCAGTGGAACGTGTCTTGATATACGGGCAAGTTCGGCAGCGAAGTGGCATATTGTACCCGTGATTGTTGAATCGCAAGCAAAATGCCGTGTCCGTTTGGCCAACGTATTGCTGTCCGCAGACGTTGCAATGCAGCATATAAATGAGTAAAGGCTAAATGAGTAAGGAAAGTCGTTTTTGTTTTATTACAACGCTTCACTAGCTGAGTTTTCATTCTATATACATGCGCATGTGGTTGGGCACATATGCTGCGTTGCGCTCAAATGATAAGCCCGCGACATTGAAGTGAGAATACATCTCAATATATTGGTCATGTGGGTCATGCGAGATTAGTAAAATATATTGTGCGTAATACTATACCATGGAAAGATGAAAAGATGAGAGTCCTGTTCACCGGCAAAAGATATAAGCTTATATAGCCAACCTCTGAAGGAAGAACACGCGTGTAGCATAAAAAATGCAAGCAGGCCCATTTGGTGATATTTTGTCAGCATGCAAGAACGTACATCAGTGCCATTCGAAAATTTCGAATAACGAATCGAATAGCCTTCTATTAGATTTGGTACTCTTATAGAATAGTGCATACTCGAAAAAGGGAATGTTTTTCGAGTAGGTGGTGATACTCGGTGCCGATGAGAAAACTATAAAGGAAAACGTCGAGGGATGATTTTTTTTTTACCGCGACGCATGTAGCCCAACCTTTTACGGGATTACGGAGGATATATTGATCCCTTAAAAATTGTAGTGTCATGGAAGCGAAAGTTTCATCAATTTACTGTCATCATCATGATATCAGTAGCGTTGTAGTTTTGTTCGCAGAGCTCTTGCACGGTCGCTCGATCAATTTTCACAAAGCAGCCGTGGCTCCAGGCATGGATGAAGCAGCAAAGCTAGCAAGGGGTGTATGTAACGTGTCAATCGCGAAAATTTAAAGGAAACAATCATGGCAAATACGCCTCTGTCACGAGATAGGCAATCGTGAGATTAATGTACGGTCAATCGCTACGTATACGGTTACTTAATATCTCGAATGTCCTAGTTACTGCTGCATTCAAGCCAACCTCACTTTTGACAACTATTTTTGTCGGCTAGATCTAACCAAATACTTCCTCTGTCAATGCGTCTGAATATTTTTTTACGAATAAAATGTAGAATTTTCGGGCTCTGGAAATTTCTAATAATGAAATCGAATAGTGCATATCGATTCGTATTCTATTTGGTTTCATAGCTATTAAACAAGCATACGTGCATCAACGGATTGCGCGTGACTTGAGTCCAATCGCACATGATTTCGAATTCGAGTAAGATGTGTCTGTCTATGCCAGCGAACTATAGCGACGTACAATAAACAGACTCAGAACGCCTGAGCTGTCGGATTTTTAGAGAAACATGAAACAGAACGGAGCGTGGTCTTTACAGGAAGCTGTGTTAACACCCTCGTTTTCGAAAAAAAGAAAAAGTCAAACGTAATGTCACTCGTGGTTGAGAAAAACCAATAATCTGCTACAGCGACAACCAAGTTAATTTTCCAATATTCTCATTTAAACCCGAGGATATGGTCTTAAATTGGTGAATAATTGATTATTTGTGTATGTCCTTTCATAGTGTGACCTAAAATCGGACTCTGGAATGGTTGCTGTAAAACGAATAAGCGGACGATGCCCAGGTATTCTTTAGTGTCTTGATGTATAGGTTCGGAGATAGAATTGCAGTGGGCCTTGTGATTGCTTCGAACAATCATAGAAATTGCGACATATTGGATTTTAAAAATTTTTACAGCTGAAATGTGATGCAGTGCTTGAGTGACACTAGAGCACTTAGCAGCCTGCAGTGTTTATACAAAGCATACATCGCCGGACTTTTTGCAAACACGGCAACCGACATACGCGTGGATTCTTAGTGGTTATTTGAAAATTTGCTTGAGGCGTTCGCTTTGCATTGCTGTATGCTTTAGCGGTCGTTAAGTACAGCTTTAATTTTAAATGCGTGGGCGGAGTAGGTCATCGAAAGTTCGGTCTCACATCGAGCTTGAGGTTTGCCATAGAAAAAAGCGCAGTGCGGTGTGCTACTGATGAGTACGTGGCATCTAAAAAAATATGCTGTCCTTTGAATGTTCATACGAAAACGATATAGTACGATGTACTTTAGTAGAAAAGGAAATAACGCTAGCGTGTTCTCCTTTTCCATGATGTAAAGTTAAGCAAATGTCGTTAATAACGGCTTGTAGAAGAACGGTTTCAAAGATTAGCTACAAATACTCATTCTCGAGAGCACCTATAAAGCAATTTGGGTAATCGGGCCCAATTTTCGTCCGCATAGGTTCAGCGCTAAGCTTAATGCAATGTTTCCCATTGAACTCAAAGTTCTTTGTTCGAATAATTAGTTTTAGAAATGTACGGAGGGTGCTACAACTGGTAGGTTTACCTAAGAAATGTTGTGATATGCATGAACGGAAGAGTACCACATGTGTATATGATTGGTTGATTTGTGGGGTTTAACGTCCCGAAACCAGGTCTGATTATGAGAGACGCCGTAGTGGAGGTCTCCGGAAATTTAGACCACCTGGGGCTCTTTGACGTGCACTGACATCGCACAGCACACGGGCCTCAACATTTCGCCTCCATCTAAATGCAGCCGCCGCGGCCGGGATTCGATCCCGCGACCTTCGGATCAGCAGCCAAGTACCGTAGCCACTAGACCACCGTGGCGGGGTCTAGTGCTGTGACATCCATTGTAATAAATAAATAATTTTCAGGAATTTTTTTCTACATCAATCATATCGTTTAATAAGTGAGTGAAGGACAGAGAAGAGGCGCGGGTCTCATGCATAAGCGTTGGAGGAAGGCACGGGAGCGCAAAATATGCGAATAACTTTTTGCCCCCCTAAATATCGCTAAAATTTAGGGGTACGCATATTAAACGACTCATTTGGGAGGTGCCGGCCGTGGTGTTACACCGGGGAGGCCAATTCCTGATCTGGTGCTTCGGTGAGTTATGCAGATGAGGCATGGTGGTGGTGGGAGCCCTTATGCATCTCATGTACAGATCCTCCCCCGGGGCATGGAGAGACCTTCGCCCTGCAGTAGACATGAGATGGGCTGATGATGATGATATTAAACGAGGGCATGTATTATGCAAGTGAATAAGGTACATCTTTACGAACTTCTAAACAGCGCAACACACGTGTTGGTGCGGTACGCGTCCTTGTGCGTGGTTCATTGGAACCACACCACACCGGACCTTTCTCCGTCCTTGAGTGCCTCCACATGGCCTCCACTCGAACTTTCTCGTCGACTTCACTCCAGCGAAACACGCGTGTACAGGCGATAACACGCGGTCTAGGCGCTCCCGCTTCGGCATCTCAGCGAACTACTCTCGTCTGTCCCCTTCGCGCTCATCCCGTCCCCCCCGCGCGGTGTTC
>JABSTT010004130.1:0-23859 GCA_013339685.2 Hyalomma asiaticum | reverse complement strand
GGGCAAGGTCTCGTGCCAGTACAATTATTAGTCAAACCGTCACTACACGCCATCACAGAGAGGTTAAGAACTGTATGAGTGAGAAGGAAATGAGTACGGTCTTCCTCGTCGACTCACATGGTGAAGGAACACAGCACTACCTTAACGAAATAAAATGCTCATGAAACTCAACAATTTCCTAATAAAGTACAAGGACTTTCCTGTTGTAATGTATAAAATTATGTCAGTGCCTTCCTTCCTGATAGGTTAACTCTACGTCGAATCATCAAAAAATTCGCTGATTTTGTGACCGCGCAGGCTCGTCATTTTGATTGCAACAACCTTTAGGGCGTTGTGATGATATTATGCAGGTTCTTTAACAGATTTCTTTTCGGACGACTCTCTCAGGCGAAGCCTCCGAGAGTCTAATCGAGGACAAAGCCGTTCTTCACACAACACAACAAAACACAAGGGTTTTAATTTAAACTGATAAGAAAAAGCATAATGAAAGAAGCACTTGAAAGGGAAAAAAAACATCACACCATTAAGAAAGTAGCACGCTCTAATAGCGTCTCTATGGGTGCTACGAGAGTCCTGGCAGTTTAATCTCTAAGGGTCCGTCAGTCATGCGTGAAGGCGACGCGAGAGAAGTGCATGGCTCACCAATCACCGATGAGCTTGAGTGAACAAGTGAGCGAAGTACAGCAGACTTGCGAAGAACACGATGCCAGATGTTTGATGGCGACGGAGGACGGGGCGGTTAGGCAGCTCGATGAGATGGTACCGGCATCCTGGCCAGGCGTCTCGGCGTGGAACTCGGGCCCGGCAGCCCGACTGTTCCCGCTATGCCTACGGGCACAGGATCCAGCACGTCCTCGCCTGGAGCTTGCGAGCCGCTTGGGTTCCGATGCTGGGATCAGGTCAGCAGGAGGTCCCGGTCGGTGAAGCCCTTGTGGCTCGGGTCCGGAACCCGACTGCCGTCTTCAACGCCCGGGCCGGTGGACGATCCGCTGCCTTTCTCGAACTCTCCTTCCTGGAACTGTCTTTCGTGGAACCCCCTTGAATCCAGATGCCGCAAGCTTTTCTTGTCTTTCCGCTTACTTGTTCCTGTCTGATTGGCCACGCGTGTGCCACCGGGTTATTCAGCCAGTGGCCGCTAGGAACTCCGTGGATGTTTGTGGTTGGCTGCCTTGTTGGTTGGTTGGTTGGTCCTTGGGTATCTTGGCGCAACCCACTCTGGGGGATCGGCCATGAACCGGAAAGAAATTTGTGTGGAAGAGAACTCCTAATAAAATACAAAAAAAAATTGTAGTAAGAAGTGATAATCAAATTTTAGGTTGAGGATAGTTGTTCTGCGAAGACTGAAGCATATATTATAAAGAGAAGCGAACGCTATGGGAGATTGTTCTCCGTACGGAGATCATGATTGAAAAAAAATAATAAAATAATGAACTGAGCAGATCAACATTTAATTCTTTTGTCTCACGAAAAAATCGCATACGGCCTTGCACACGTTCCTGTGGCTAATCCCGAGGATGTCGCACCAAGAGAGAGCACTACTGGAAGAGACAAATTTAAACCCATGTTTCTTAAGGTATTTCCAGAAACCTTTTCCGTGGGATGTTGAATCTTCGACATGATATGAAGAAGTGCTCCAGAGACTCATCCTTTCTGATCCTATTTAATTTTGCAAGGCCACGCCTTTCTCATTCGTCGTCGTTTTCATGTGCCGTCCTCCCGGTCCATGAGCGCCTTCTCACGTCGTCTTCTTTTTCATTGCATCCCTTCTTTTGCTTTTCGCGCGCACTTTTCGAAATCACTCTGGTCGCGCACTTCACACATCACAGGCGTGTTGCTCGCAGTAGCCCGCTGTCGCGCAGAAGCAGCGCTTCCACAAGTACAATGTTTCGTGTGAGTGAGTTGGAAGGTTTACGATGTATAGGGCGCTGTGCCAAAGGTGCGTCATCTCTTTTCGTAGAAAGGTGACTCTACGCGATGTTTTGTCCAGCTGCGTGAACTGCATGGACAAGCAGGGGATGAGTGGCGGGTGCGCCGCCATTTGCGCCTGGCTCATCCATCGAAGAGCTATAACGTATAGAGACCAAACCGATACGGAACGTTGATGATTACGCTAGATTATATCTGCGCGCGAATAAATGCATAGCCGTACGCTCCGGCTGCGTTGTGGGTTCTGTTTTGCCAACCACCAGACGAACTTTGCTTCTATCAAGACGTTCGCGCACCTGGCAAAAAAAAAAAAGAAAAAAAAACACGACTCGTTCCACTATACAGTGGATTCGAGATATAAGGAAAGTTAGGGTTGGCTTCCCTCGCTTCTTCTTCCAAGCCGTGCTTGCTTATGTCGTATTGAACGTACAGCTATCGCTGAAGGTTGCCCTGGGGTCGATCTTGACTTAAGCTTTAAGTTATCCCCAATTATACACAGCAAATAACGTTTGTACGCACATTTCTTCTGAGAATAATTGGTGGCACAAAGAAGCGCTATTCTGAGAAGAGCGGCTCAGGCTGTTCAGGCTGTTCTTCTGCTCTTCCGTATATATACAAGTTTGTCACCTTTTGCTTTAACTGTATACCATCAAATAAAAGCGGCGGTGACTTACAGAAGCATTTTAGGACGCCGTCCATCTGGGACTAAACAGAAAGTTCTGCAGCGCGTAGTGCTCCGCGTTACAGATGATCCAAAGAAAACAACGCACGGTCGATTCGGCACCAACCGCTTCTCTACGAGGTAACCAAATCGGAAGTGTACGCGCGCGGCATACCACCAGGGTGCCTCGCGAAAACCTCGCTATTCCCGCACGAAAGACGCCGCTTTCCTCTCAAAGACACGGCCCAGCGTCATGAGATACACCCATCACGTTCGTCCCTCCAGCGCAGGAGACAGGAAGCCACATCACCGCCACGGGATATATCTGGCCGGCGGCGGCAGCGGCCATACATAACGGCATAATCAACGTCGTGTATAGGGGTCGGAACGTGCGCTTGCTCGTACAGAAAGCGAAGGGACTTGAACGCTTGCCAGCGTCCCGCAGTCATCGTGCAGCCAGCCGCGCATGGCGACGCGATCGCAATAGCGGGCGAGCGCTCGAGCGCGTCGCTAGCGATGCACTCTGGAGTGGTGCCACAACGCGAAGGCACCCAACGACCGCTATACTACGCGAGCGTGCGTGCCGGCCTGCTGCAAGCTTGCGTGTACCCACTGTTTTATTTTCTTTTTGCAGAAGCCGCATACGCGTAACTGTCTCCCACAGCCCGGCAGTCTGGCTGCTATATCTATACGCGCCATGGACGTCGTGACCACGGGACGGAAGGCGATTAGAACGGCGAGTCCAATATACACCTCAATACACGAATCGACGTTCTCGGAGGTGAAGCACTGCCGGGGAAGGCCGGCGCTTTTTCTCCGGTTCACTGAGCCAAAGTTCTCCGCGCTGTGGAATTATGAAAGACAAGCAGAGAGTGAGAGCGAAAACGAAAAAGTTGTAGTGTATAGCTTCGTCAGCATCCCTCTATTCTGTCAGGAGACAAAAACACCTTGCTTATCCGCTTATAGTACTTAGTGAACCAATGGCGCCGAATAGAGGGGAGGGGTCCAAGCTTCCTTCCCGTAATAACACTTAGCAAAACGTACATTCCCATAAGTCGCAAGCTAAACAAAAGATAAGGTCAGCGGTCTGTCCGTGTCTTCCTGGTTTCGTGTCTCGTGTTTGTGCTGTATACTTGTGGAATATAAGGGACCCCAAGAAATTTTCACTTAAATTCTTGGATCTGGTCGGAGCGTTAGGGGGTACTTCTAAAAAGTGGTGGTATAGGCAATGGGAAAATAAGAACATTCGCATGGTTCCCGTTTCTTTATTGTTTTTGCTTTATCTCATTTATTTTGGGAGCCGAAGGATTGAAGAAATGGACTCCGTCGTCATGTGGTCTGCCAAGTAATATTCCACAAAAAAATAAATAGAAAGGACTACGAACGTACAAATAAATGCAGAGAACAATGCATAGTTTCGTATTCCATTTCCGAATGTACTCACGAGAAGGACGAAAGGACTGCAATAGGTACCGCCCCCAAGAAGTCAGGAAATATAGAGCTGCCACCAGTCGGAAGCTATTTGGGACATATTTCTGGCACGGGCGTTATCTGGACAGGCGCACTCCCAGCGAAACCGCTTATAGCGAGTCTAATAACGCGCACAATGGGGTTGTCCATACCTCAATCGATAACCACGTACGCGCATACCCTCGACCCACACTAAATCGCAGCTATACCGTACGCATACACGAGGAATGGGTCGACATCGATAGTGAAGGCCGCATGCCGCCAATGGCCGTGGCAAGCACATTGCCAGATTATATAATACTATACTAATAACGTTCGCATGCGGCTGCAAGCTATAGAGCTGCCCGTATAGAAGGTGCATGAGTGGACCTCCACTCTCGGGTCGCATACGTGCTCCGCCACGCAGCACGAGACATTGGAGAACACCCCCGCATGTGGCCCCTGTCATCTTGATAGGGCGCCACGTGGCGGTCGGGCTTTGCCCCATCTTGCCGCTTTTCACGGCGTGAGCCGACAACCAATCCTATCCTCTCGGCTACGGCTCTTCGCTTTCAGTCGTTCGTTGCAGCGGTGAGCTTCTCTTACATGTCCAGACTTCCATTCTTTTTTTTTATTATTCCATTGTTCTTAATTTCTTTTCTTTGTTAGTCACAAGGTCCAGCGAAGGGGACGACAAGGAACACCGCGCGTCCAGCGGTGATCATATCGTCGCCTCCACGCGACACCTCCGTAATAAGTTCATTGACTCGCCGGCGCCCCATCGTTGCGCTTACATGCTTCATATAAGGGCAGTCGGGTGAGGCATATCTTATATGCGAGGCGGTTGTAGCGTTGAGGCTGCTGCGAGCTGCTGTTCTTAGGCTGTAGCATTGTCCATACCAGCTTCAGGGGTCTTTGGGGCAACATAAGTTGTGTACGCTGAACCAATTAAGTGCGTTTTAATTGGCAGTGTACGGTAGCGCACTGTTCAGCAAGTACGTGTATGAGTAACGAAACAGTCAACGAATGTTAGTATTTGTGTCCTTGTTTAACCTGTACTGCAATAGCTATCGTTCTCGCGAGAATCCAAGGCAGCAATGAGCCGCTTGTCCAATTTCCTTGCATAGGCGTCAAAATGTTAGCAAGCTCAACGAAGTCCCAACTTCTGGCAGAGTATGTACTACGTGCTACATGCGCCGCGAAAGCGGCACACAGGCATGGAAAGAAAGAAAGAAAGAAAGAAAGAAAGAAAGAAAGAAAGAAAGAAAGAAAGAAAGAAATAAAGAAAGAAAGAAAGAATCGTATTTTGCGGTTTGTTCATCAGCTCAACTGTTAGTAATTCGCACAGAAACGTCAGAAAGTACAATCAATCTGCTGATGCAGTACATACCTGTACGAAACAACTCATCTGAAACACAGCGTGCATGCATGCAATGTGTTGTTACTCTCCGTGCTCCTCCGCCACAGATCAACTGGAACATGCATATGCATACGCGCATATCACCGCACTGCGGAAGAGCTTGCCCTCTGCGATGGCCGCATAAATTGCGATATAAATAGGACCACGTCTGGGCTGTGGTAGTACACTCCGTGCCTGATTTCCCAATGAAGCTGTCGACACCGCCTAGCTCGCCGCGAGGGCGAGTTATAACACTGTTCTCTGGCTGCATTCTCCATTCAGTGCGCGTTGGAACCTTTGACTGCGAGACGCCGCATTTTTATTTGTTGCATCCCGTCTATCTTGCGCAGTTAGCACGTAACAACAAAAACCGGCCCAGAGAATATCAAATGCGAGAGACCAAAGTGGACTCACAAATTGTGTTTACGTTGACTGGGCACTCGAGCTCGTATATGTGCAAGGCTGTTTCACAAACACTGCACGCAACCAGCAGTGAAAAGATTTGAACTTATGCAGATAAAGTTCACTTCGTCTGCATTCTCGGCTGAATGGTGATACCATTAAAGTCCTACAGAATAAGAAAGAAGAAAGAACCAAAAGTAGAAAGCGATTCTCGCCGCGATATAGAGAAACTTAGAGCACGGGTGATCGCAGGATAAATCTGCCCTGGTTATATAACAATGCCGTCAAATCCCGCGACTTCTATAGCAGCTATACCTTCCGAAGTCATCAGTCATTAGAGAAATTATCGACTGGCTCAAGGTAATTTTATGATAAAATGGTATACGTAGAGTGAAGGGGCCTATATATCGTCGTAAGTTTGGAGGCTGACGTTTTGAAATGGTCGTTGATCTCTAGCTCCCATAAATTGACAATTGCTATAAATTGACGCCCCTCTTCAGACAGTCCTGCATACGCCCCCACTGCTGTCGCACCTTTATACCAACGCGACTGGATTGGGCAGACATATTCGAGCCTGCATATACAAGACTCTGCGCTGCTGACAGTGTTCTCGCGTGTATGCGCGAAGCGCGTTTTCTATAGATTCGTGTGAGTAGACTTACGCTCAGGCCTAAGCATGCTGAGCTTGCTTTTACGTCCGAGATCTATGTCGTCGTAGTTGAGTCGTCTATCATGTACGCAGCAAGGGAGCAGCACGGTCGCACGCAGCACACCGCCGAATGCGGGTCGCTGCGTGGGCGTTGTCGCGAGCTGTTTGAGGATGCCGAAAGGGCCCAGAACCCATTTTCCTTTTCTTTCTTTCTTTCTTTCTTTCTGTCTTTCTTTCTTTCTTTCTTTCTTTCTTTTTTTCTTTCTTTCTTTCTTTCTTTCTTTCTTTCTTTCTTTCTTTTGTTGTTGTAGTAGTTGTTGCTTGTTTCTATCTCAGATTAACCGCCTCGAAGCCGTCGAAATGGGGTTCAAGGGCAGCAGGACAAGAGGCACTGCGTCGTAAACATAGACCAGAGCGTTGCAATGGAAGTGTAAGCCGAAGCTGCGCTAGATCTATAAGGGTCACCGTTCATATCGGCGGCAGCGCGCCAGCTGCGTTGGGCGTAAGCGGCGTCTACGGCCGATAACCACGAGGAAAGAAAGGAGACCAATGCTACTTGAAGCGCGTACTCACTCGCACTCCGAGAAGTCAAGGTGAACATAAAGATTTCTTTAGCTCCCATTTTTTTTTTGTTCCTTTCTTACTATATCCATCGCTCACAATCACGATAGAATCTGAGTTTCCGTTTGTAAGCGTTTGTCTTCCATGGTCTATCAGTAACGGTTGGGCTAAGCTCCCCCAAATACAGTTATTCCGTCCGGTCTACTTTGAGTATATCTGTTAAATTTTATCTGCTGTTAGTCCATGCATATCAATGTTGAATTATTCTGAGATTCTAAATAATACGTGCCGCCCGCCGTGGCACCTTATCAGGCAGGGTGTCGCGCTGTTTAGCTTGCGGATGTTCGATTCGTGACCGCGGTGGCCGTATTTCAATGGGAGCAAGACGTCGGCATCGAGTGAAGATAATCATATTGACACCAACCAGCCATCTCAGCGCAGCGGCATGAAGGGGAAGAGGACGTCAGGGGGCGTGGCTGTTGCACCAGCGCCATTTTGCCAGGACATCGTGCCCACTCGCTGTTGTGTCTAAATAACACTCGTAACAATATCTTGGAGGTTTTTACACGTATAACAATTGTTTGAGGTAATCGTCTTGCGTTTTATTTCCCGAGCTTCACAGACTTAGAGAAGGAGGAAATCGCCTGCCCTTCTGTCGACAAATGACGTCATAAGGACGTCGACTGTGGCCTTTTTTTTTTTTGTATCCTTTAAAGAAAGATACGTACATTTTCTTTGTTAAACCCAAAACGAACAAATAAAGCATTAGTGAATATGTCTCCGCAATCACGAAATCACCATTGCAGGTTCTGCCTCAAGCGGCGTGGTCGTTGTGGCATGACTTGTTGAAGAAAGAGCAGGCTGTTTCCATCTGTATTTGAAACGAAACTGCGAAATCCCTGTTGCGTGCAGTGCTACAATATCTGGCCGACATGTTCATAGGAGCCTCCACAGCTGATCTGCATGGTTTTCTGACTGTGTTCAAGTAACGTTGTATTAGAGGTGCATGCGGCCACGCCACACCGCGTGCCTGAATGATCGCTAGCTGAGCCGGAATGAACCTGTTTGGAACCGAACATTATTGCGAGTCCCGTCTCGGCCAAATACCATCCTCAAGTGCGCCACATGCTGTCGGCGTTGTCACGTTGCGTGGCGCCATCTCTCGAATAAGGCGGCGATCCGCGCCGCGACACTCAAGGACCGCTGGCGTTGAAAGATATCAAGTGCATGCATGGTGTCTGCGTTCGGAAAGTCGCTATTTTAAATAGCAAATAAAAATGCACCCATGCCTTATTCCTCTCTTATTATGCAGTAAGAGAAGGATACGAGGACAAACGGCGCTGCCTTCGCGACAACCAAAAAAAAAAAAAAAAAAAATTCACAGCATATCCACGGAGTGAATGATGATGAGTGGGCGAAGCTCGTGAGGTTCACCGTAGATCGTGCCGAGTTCCGGATTAATTTAGTTAACGCGCACTCTACGAATCCTTATGGTTCAACTACGCACAAGTGAAATCTCCCACCGGCACTTCATTGCAAGTGAAGATCCAGTGTATATGGGTGGCCGGTGAACGGTTCTCCAGCGCGAGCAGTCGGTATTGTTCAATCAAGAAACTCGCTAGATGACGCTGCCTGCGCCAACGTTGTCTCTCGCGGGTGAGGGCGCGTTCTCCTTTGCGAGCTGGTGCAGCGTTCATCGAAGAAAGAGCGTTTCCATAGTCAACGCGCGCCTTTCGCTCTCTCTCTCTCTCTCTCTCTCTCTCTCTCTGTCTCTCTCTCTCTCACAAGACAGCAGATGGAAGAGTGAGAGAGCTCGCGCGCCGGGAGGCACGCGCCGAGGGCGAGCGCGAGGCTCCCGGCGTTGCATGGCGTTGCATGGTATTGTGAGTGGTGTAGGTTACACGATACGCGTGACAACCGACCCACAGCTTAAGGAGCTTCGCCCCTAAAGCCTGCGTCCAACACGACGCGTACATGCGCTGCAGTTGCACTCCAGCCGAGGCAGATTTGCTGACATATAGTGAGTCTACGTGCTTCCTGCGGGTGGGGTCCATACACACAGTAATTCTAAGCCACGGTAGGCAGCGGTAAAGACCACGGCCTTTACCATATATCCCAGGGCCTTTACCGCAGCGCATGGGCGCCGTCTATCAGACGCGGAGCGCATGCGCTGCGTCTCGACAAGCTGACACACTGGACGGCAGCCGGTCGCTGTTCGCAACTTGTGTTGCCTGTACGACCACGTCGGCGACAAATTATGATGAAAGAATGTTTCGCGGTGTTTTTGCGTGTTGCCATTATACCATTCTATGATTAGACAATCTAATCGCTTAGCTTTCCTCTGCAGTGAAAAGAAAGTCAGCTAGGTAACTCAAAGATTCTCTCCCCCCTCCTGCTCCTTCCATCACCTACAAGGCACTTCTGCAGCCTCTGACTCTGGGTGCGGAATTCCTTTCCCTTTCTTTTTTTAGTCATGACAGTGCCGGAAAAAATGCGTCTTTATCAGCATTATTTGTTGCACCTTCGTTGGCGACACACAATCTGCCCCAGACAACAGTGACACCGTGCCTCGGCGATCGTGACTGCGCATTCAGGTCTTCAGCGTCGTAACCCAGATGTTGAGGTCGAGCGACGCGACACAAACGCGGAAAGCCGGAGCTTCGCGCCCTTCACGACCGGTGCACTTCCGAAGCCCTACCGAATGCGTAAACAAGGGAACTATATGAGCCACATGTCGGGACGACCGGAGGACGGAAGTGCACGAGTACGTCTATGAAGGAAGCACGGCAGTCGAGCGAAAACACCAGGGTTAACAAGGTCCCACATGGGGTTAACAAGGTCAGACAGCGCAGTGGCGCCAGACGGATGAGATGGGCGTGGAAGTCAGCTTTACGACGCATAGAAGTGGAACGAGCGAATTTCTGGATGCCGACGTGGACTCCGGATAGTGATAATAATCACTATATTATATGTACACGCTCCGACTGTCCGCCGCAGTGGTCTAATGGATACGGTGCTTGACATAACTCGAAAGACACGATTCCAGCCGCGGCGGCCGTATTATCGGTCATCGATGAAGGCGAAAATGGTAGGAACCCGTGTACTGTGCGTTACGAGAGAAACCCACCTGGTCAAAAGTTCAGAGGTCCTCCTCTGTGGCGTGCCTCATAATCATATCGCGAATCCCGCTGATCAGGATTCGCGATATGATTGCGACAATTTGGGAAAGCGAAGCTTGGCGTGTGCGCGTGCCTGATCTATACTTCTTTCTTTCATTTGTTCGTTCTTTCCTTTCCGGTGCTGTTCCTTTGCTCCTCTTTGAAAGTCTTTAAGTATGGTTGTAGAAAGTATAAAAGCCGAGCCATGCTAAAGTTCAGCACGGTTCATGCTCAATCAAGCGCCACTAAAGTTTACCGCTTCCAGACAACGTCAAGCGGTCCGGCAACTGTGAAGGGCCTAATCCTACCCGAGATATCCGAGAGGCACAGCTAGCCTGGTACGTGAACTGACGTGAGAGGAGGTTGGCTTGCAGAGGCTAGCGGAATCACGTGACGTCGTCTCCTAGTTTTTTAAATTTTTTTTTATCATGCTAACTTTCCCGCTTATAATCGTTACTCCACCTTAATTGTGGATTTCCTCAGAGTACATTTGCCATATTCATGCCCACGTGCTTCGAGTTGTCGAAACTGTTTAGCTCAAGTGGCACAGCGACTGCCGCGGACAGGCGACGTTGGTCCCGGATTCGACCCCTGGACCAAGACGAATTTTTCGTCAACTAAGCTTTCATTTCTCAGATATCTGATAAATGCGTATAGATTTCCATGTAGCCTGCTGCTACAAACGGATGGATGCTGATTTTTCCTGTCATAATCATTGCTCCACCTTGCGGATTCCCGCAGAACTCATTTGCCATATGCCATATGGCAGATGAGTTCTTAGAGCTTGCTTGCGGTTTCATATTTCAAGAAGACAGACGGGGCTTCACTGACTGATGACGCGAAGTCTTGTCTGTCTTCCTCGTGTCGTATGCTGTTTCCTAAAATGAAGATTGAGGCACAGTGGCGATGCAACAACAGAACCATATATGGCATATATACAAAGACTTGAGGGCAGCACACATGCCGCACTTTCACACAATTAAACGTGTGTTTGGTTCTATAGGGGGGCACTGTTGCAGTTGTCCCAGTAATGGAATGTATACGAGGGCATTAGGAACGAGAAACCTATAGTGGTCTCTCTTTATGCTTTTCTCCATCCCTTTCTGTCTCCCTTCACCCCTTCCCCAGTGCAGGGTAGCAAACTGGATATTTCTTGTTGTTCTTGTTCCCTGACAATATATGGCTCACGCCCACTGGGGGGATTGGCCAAGAATTGGGTGCTAAAAAATTTAATATTTAGGAATGCAGTAATCTACACAGAGAAATGGCGAAGTGGATATTGATGTAATATGGGGGGAGGGGGACTCTAATGATTCACATAATGAAAACTGAATAATAGAAAAAGACTAAAATTTGTATTGAACATTAGTTGTGTATTTGAATAATATAACGATATTTCTGGCTTATTAGAAACGATCAGTTTCATTAATGTAATTTTGCAAGGCCAAGCAAACATTCGTATTGCAATATCCAGAATGGAGCACCAAAAGACAGAACCACAGGCGTAGACAGGTCTATTCCAAGAGCTCGCAAGGGGTTTCTAAGCATGTTTCCTAGCCACGGTAAATCGTCGACTTGCATTGGCTTATGTTGGCTGCAGACTCGTCAGTTTCTGTTTTATTTCTTTGTACTCTCTATGACCAACTTCATTTTGAGACGAAAACGAACGTCTGAAATCCGAAGCCGAATACTGGGTGTAGCATGAACGGCGCGCCCAGATAACCCAGTTCAAATACTTTCTGTCGAGCTCCATAGCTACAGTATTTTGAACCAGAGCAAGTGCGGCGAAGTGGGAGGCACCGTAGCAGACGACGCGCAGCCAACTCCGCCTCTGGGGCTGATGGCGCTTGCGCCGCAGTACTTCGCGCGGCGCCCGCTTGGTGGCCCGAAGAGAGCGGCCACGCGTGCCGCGTTCCCTCTAACAGTGGCCGCGACTGTACTTCATTACTTGACGGAAAACTGTATCCCGTGCCTTTTCTCGTGCGACCTGTTGACTGCAGACGGGCATACTTTCCAAACGCAAAACCAGCAAGCTTTGTTTTGCCCCATCTGTTCGCGCTTGCTGGATTGGAAGGCGCGATAAGCAATCAGCGTCCACGTTCTGCGCTGCAGGGCGATACCAAGGTATATGTAAACTGGTAGCGTAACTTCCGTAGGAGCCCATGTGTCAAGAAGGTGGCTAGTCGTTGCAACTGTCGCCATCTACGTATGGAGGGGGACAACTAAAAATGACGTCACAACCAAAAGCCGAAACGACGTCACGTTTTAATGCTACATGGCGCGAAATTACGAAATATTTTGTGCGGGCGTCGCTTTTCACTTATTTTTATAGCTGCGCGTTCTTTTCCTTTTTCTTTTATTGCGGCTATGACGGCCACATAATGCCAGCCTGCAAGAAACTAGGAAGACAACAAGACAGATTTCAAATACAAGCTGTATTTTATTGGCAAAATATTGCAGTTGTATTGGTTATTACACCAAAATATATAACGCATAAAAAAACACCAGAGAAACATCGAAGTGCACAAGTTAAGAACTAATTTACAAATTGGCTGCTAATTATTTCACGACCTACAGCTGGAGATCGCCTCAACTATATCAGAAGTGGACAGCATGCTGCATTGTCTTTGCAGTCGCTTCCTAGTCCTCTGTGCCTGTCGTTGAAGCTTCCAAAGCTTTGCTCGCAGCCGGTCCGTCTTTCTTTTATCTTCAGTAATGGAAACACTGGGTGGCGCTAAGGAAAAATGGATTCCGTTAGGGAAACTGTCGAGGTTTACGACACAGCGAAAAAGAAACAACATGTAAGCAAGATACACTCAAGGGGAAACAGATACTTCACAAGCACAATAAGGAAACACAGAAGGCCTAAAATCACAATCTATGCTCTTTGAACCGCCCTATAGAAAATCAATCAAGTAGATAATCAACGCTAATCATATTGTTGATGCTGCTTTGCCTATGGCCATTTTTCATGGTACTGTAAGCAAAAAGCAAATTCAAACCCAATTTTAATAAAATACTGACTTTTAAGTCAGCTATCAATAAAAGTAAAACAGGTGATAGCTCCATAGAGGAAAGACAAAGAACTTTCTGTAGGCGCAGTTAATAGGCTGCTGTGTTATTTCGTTTGTCTTAACCACTCGTAAAAATATTAGTGTTACACGACCAAAATAACGCTACCATAAAATCAGGAAATTACACCAGTGATCCATCCTGAAATATAGAATTATAATTTCAACTTTACCTGCTACACATCAAGGTATATTTCAGCTGAAATTTGATGATTTTGTTCGGGGGATTTACTGTGCAATCTTAGTTGCTCTTCCACATAAATAGTATTGTCACGGAGGAACTTGCTCAATTTATATCAGTTATTTCCCTGGTAGCCAGTTAACACTAAGCTTTAGCTCTAACCAAAAATAAAAACGAACTTCACCGTCAGCTGCAACTTTTCACCTTCCTACACTACATCATTGAGCAGCTCAATACTGGCAACATGAATCGACACATACATTGATGTGAAAGGCCCGTGCTGCCCACAGACTTGGCGACAGTCTCGCAAGCGAACACTACATGCCCGCCATGCTAGTGCTGGATGCTCCAACGGGGCTGTTTGGCTCCGAAGCATGTGTGTCCAGCTGAGAAAAAAAACATAAGCAATCAATAGTAGAAATTTCTCATCAGAAAATACTAGGATCAGCTACTTAACTTAGAACGTTACTCTTTCGTGTCTAACCTAGTTAGAAAATATCAGCCCAATGATGTGTTATGGAAACTCAAACACAACTTCAAAAGCCTACAATAACTTCATCGAATAAAACTTCCAGAAACCAGGAATTGTAATTCTGCAATAATATGAAATGTTGAGCGAGTTAGATCAAAATTGCTGAAGGTTGACAAATTTCTAACGCATGGAAAAATATTGGGCAATGGGTGCTGTGTTATCCCGTCTATCTGTGATGCCGCATTTTCATCAGAATCATTCAGCCATCATGAGGGCATATAAATTATTGCGTCGCGTGATCCGAACAATGACAGCAGCCGCGCTAACAAACAGTGGCTTGTTTGTTGTTATAAAACGTAAATGCTTTCAAAAACATGCTAAGACACTTCTAAAACAATTTGTTTATTACTTAGTAATGGGAAAAGTGTAATCTTGCGGAAGAAAGAAAGTAGATACCTTACACCAAACGCAGTAGAAATGCTACGCACCTCTAATTGTGCAGCATCAGTTAGGCCACTACTCTACTCATCTCCGCATATTCCTTTCACGACTATTTTCTTCTGCACGCCAGAGATGCTCTCAGAAAGATAAATCAAAGCAGACGCTGAAATAATTGCACATCAGGCGTATTTTTTTCCAGCAGAATATTTAAATGCCAATACAGCACCTCAATTCTCTATACAAGGAGAAATAGTTTTAAACACAGAAAAAATTACGTATACGTGATAGACAGTATGCATAACCCTTATGCCCTAATACTTCATTGTCCTTGGCTGTGCCATTTTCCTCAGCCTTGAAAAAAGCTTTAACATCTTAAACAAAATTTCAAACTAAAGATACACTATTTTTATGATTTTTTAAACTTTAACGCTGATCAATAAAGCAGGCTTTCGAGAAGTGTAAGCATACAGCTACAGATCAGGACAAAATCACTAATCCTACTCGTAGCGATCACCATGCTCCTCCGGAATAATCGCCTCTGGTGAAGATGGACATGTCTCATCCAAAGGAACTGGTAAACTTGTCTCTGTACATTTAATCTGAAGAGGGTGAAAAATCATCACTTTCCTTTCTTGTGTGACAATCCTGTTAAAATGTTTACGGTAGAAAGTAACCTTGCTTCAAAAGCAGTTCTTCACCAAAAGACTGCTCCTCATGACAACAGCAGTTCCATGCACAATGGAGGGCAGCTGGTGACGGCTGTGAAGGTGTGCCTGCATATAGAATGAGAAATGGTACTGTTGGAAATTTACTATTCCCTATTAACACAGCAAAACTACCACACACTTGCTGTAAAGCGAGTTTCAATTTCTGCTGCGCTGTTGACACCATTGTTGCCGGGGTTCTGCACGTCTTGACTGGAAGTGGATGCCGCAGATGCACATCTTGGAGCTTCTTGAGGAGTTGCCTCTGCACATGAAAGATAAAATCATGGAGGCAGCTAAATGAATGCTGATTATGTGGTAATAACAAGGATCCGGAACCAAGCTATGCACACAGGAAGACAAAACTACTTAGATATTTTCTTGACCATATAATTTGCCCCTACGCATGCTACAGTGAAAGTGAAACTACAAGTGTGTCAGTTCATGCTGCTCTAAATAACTACATTGTTTAAAGCGTGTGGGTGAAATGAACCCTACCACGACACCCAGGGTAGAGCAACTGAGAATAAATGAGTCATCTGCAGGTTATCATGCGTTGCACGACTTAACAGTCAAACAAGCATGGTATCACACCTCAGCCACAGTGCTCGACTCTAACAACATAACTAAAAGGACACTTACAGATGCAATCACTTTCACAGCATCGCACACAAGGGACGAACACGCAGACGAAGTAGAAGGTCCACATGTAATCCTGCACAGTAAAAAAAGCATACAGAAGATAAGAACAAATGTTATCAACACAGCGCCAGTTGCTGGCGTAGAATGGCTTTGCAGACAGACGAAACATGACGCGCACAGTATACAATTTAATCTAAAGCTGAACCCAGCATCTATATCTCTTTTTCGAAACCTACACGGCAGCTTTCCTACACGAAAAACTTGACAAAACACCCAGGCACAATCGGCGTAGTCTAGCTTCGAAGCGCTACCCGTGTTTGACTCTGACCATGGCCGGGCATGAGGGGACACGTGATAAGCGCTCTTAATTGCGCCCGTCGCGCCTCCCCGTTTAATTAGGCCCTCGTCAAACACACGAAACGCTGCACTCATTGTAACAATAGTAGCGAGGACAGGATGCACCGCTATTTTGCATGAAAGCTATCGTGTCGGTTTCGGAACTCGTGTGTTGCCTTTACGATGGCTCACGCGAAATAGTTCGAAAACTCACCTTTCAGAATCAAGGGGAAACCGATGGAGTGAGACGCCCGGCGTGAAAGGGTTGCTCTTGCTGACGCACACAGAGCCGCGTTTCTTCGCGTAACTTGGCTGACTTATCGTCCCTAAGGGCGACAGCATGCTGTCCGTGCGCCTGCAAAAAACAGTCACTGAAACGATTCCCAACGGCTGCTACGGGTTAGATTACCTTCTGCCAAGTGTCACGACTGGAAAACAACGCTTATACGAGGAAATTGTGTACGGACGACACTCGCAAACATACTGTGCAAGAACGAGCGACGCCACTTTCACCCGAAAATGCGCAAAAACGTTGGCGAGGCACACAGAGTTGGGCGCAAGACAAACGCAAGCCGAGATTACCAGACTGCCTGCATGCGCCCGCTGTTTCTGGAAATAAACCAAAAATTTCGCAGTCAACAATATATCGAAAACATAAAATTTTATAAAGTAATCTAAGAATTTATTTTGTGACAGTATGTATTAAAGATTTTGGAAACAAACGTTTAATTGAATTTTTCGTTCTCGTTATTTGTCCCCTCCTCACCTAGTCACGCTTCAATCGTCACAAGGTGTTGATGTCTGTGGGAATAGGTTTCGGACCACTTTTCGTTCCAACTTTCGTGACCGATGTAGATTGACCTTGGCGATACTGCAACGAAAAAAAAATTGCCCGCCAATCCACCCTGTGAAGGTGGTTTGAATGGGAAGCTTTTTACGCCACCCTCACGGTGACGGCGAGAGCTGCTGGGTTTTGCCTACGACGCTGTTGAGCGAGACGATTTTGTTCTTTCCGCCGAGCCTTATATTCACGCTCTTTTTCTGTCGTCTTTACTTTCCGTGGTCTACCCATAGTGGGGTAGTCTAGAAGTGAACCGAAGCAGTTACTAGGCTGGAAGGGTTTCGAATGAGGTCAACCCTCTTTCAAGCAGCTGCATAAGCTTTGCAACAGCTGCAATCTAATCTTACGGACCGCGCCGAGCCTGTTTCCGTTGTTTGCCCGCAGCCCTTATCATCCATCATGTTGGCTCATCACTTTGAAGCTTGTTTTGAAGCTCGCTAGAAGACGCTGCCTGCCTCAAGCTCGTCTCTCGCGGGTAAGGGCGCGTTCTCCTTTGCGAGCTGGTCGAGCGTTTATCGAAGAAAGAGCGTTTCCATAGGCAACGCGCGCCTTTCGCTCTCTCTCCCTCCCTGCCTCTCTCTCACAAGACAGCAGATGGAAGAGTGAGAGAGGTAGCGCGCCGGGAGGCACGCGCCGAGCGCGAGCGCGTGCGCGAGCTTGCGTTCGTCGGGATCGTTTTTTGCTTACAACGACGGACACGACAGAACCCTTGGCTGGTAGAGGTACAAAGCTTCGCTTTAATATATCCAGAAAGCGTGACTGCCCAGCGTTGCAATCGGGCAGGAATGTCTGTTTTGTGGTCAAAAATCGTCTCAAGGGGCTTGTGATCTGTGAGCAACACAAACTTCCGTCCGTAAACGTAGTAATAAATTTTGGCTCCAAAAACAACCGCTATTTCTTCTTTCTCCAATTGGCTGTAACCTTGTTCAACCTTTAAGGTTCGTGAAGCATGGGCTATTGGATGAACTTGGCCATGAGAAATATGCGACAAACTACGCCTATTCCTTAGGAGGAAGCATCGCATGACAACTGCAATGGCAAGCTGGGGTCATAGTGAATCAGAATGGGCTTTGACGAGAAGAATTTTCTTTACTTTCGCAAACGCACGTTTACAGGGCGTTCCATTGCCAGGTCTAAACTATATCGGCAGCAGCAGCAGCCGCGTGCTTGCTCTGGCGACGTTGCCGCGTTGAGCACTGGAGCACACCATTTCCAAGAATCATCTTTACTCGGGAGCTTCTTCAGAGGAAAAAGTATGGAGACATTCGGAACAAACTTTGCATAGTAATTTGTGAGGCCTAGCGCTAACTGCAGCTGCTGCTTGTCTGTTGGAGCCGGTGCATTTGCAATTGTTGTTGTTGTTGTTATGTGGGGTTTAACGTCCCAAAACCAACTCTGATTATGAGAGACGCCGTAGTGGAGGGCTCCGGAAATTTTGACCACCTGGGGTTCTTTAACGTGCACTGAAGTCGCACACCACAGGGGCTTCAACATTTCGCCTCCATTGAAATGCAGCCGCCGCAGCCGGGATTCGATCCCGCGACCCTCGGATCTGCAGCCGACTGCCATACCATTTGCAATTGAGACCAACTTTTCCTCTGTCGGGCGAACACCGTCTTTTGTGATGACGTGACCCAGGTACTGCAGTTCATTGCGAAAGAAACCGCATTTCAAAGGTTTCACGCGAAATCCGCGTTCTGATAGCCGCTTCAGCACAGCTTCAAGGCCCGTGACCCGTGACCAGTATGTCATCGAGATAATTTAGGCCTTTTATTCCATTCCGTGCGTTATCCATGATGTGATGAAATATTGAGGGAGCAGACGAAATTCCAAACGGTTGGCGGTTGACCAAAGACAGTCCCTCGTGCGTGTTCAGCCTCAGGTATTGTTTGGATTCGTCATCCATTACAAGGTAGATCGCCTCATCCGTACAGCCTACAAAACCGCATTGCAGCTCCCTAACAGCACTCCTCAAGCAACGTTCTTCATTTGGGGGTGCCCAATTGCCCAATTTTACACCTCAAACGTATGTCGGGGGAATCGGAGCAAACCTGATTGATCCCGCAATTCGAAGACCATGTCCCACTTTTTTTTGCGGCATGAAATTTGCAGTATACACGTGCTAATCAGAGATATCTAAGTGTTGTTGGCTTACATGATCCAGTTGACCCCATTTGCTGTAGTGGTTGCTTCCGCTTAAATAAATATGCAAGGTGCACCAGTCCCCAACTTGCATGTGGAGGATTTAGCACATCTGATTCATGCAATTTATGACCATGTCATGGTTGATGTTTGACCTGTAGTGGCCAACTTTCGAGCGTTAGTTAAAGATGCTCACAAGCTCTACCGAAAGTGCACCGAAATTTCTGGTTCCAGCGGCCTCCTTGAATCTCATCCAGGCCACCGTATGTTCTCCTGGATTGATAGCAAAGGTTCTATGAAGTGTCTACTTGATGCTGTCATAAAATGTATAGCTGGAACTAGCTGAAAGATTGCATGTTAGCAGCAAAACAAAAGCAATAAGAATGATACCTGTTAATGAAGTTGTATATGCAAAGGCGCGCCTTACAAGAGAAACAACTGATCTGCATTTAGATTCGCAGAAAACACTTCAAAACAAAACACTTCTGATGTCCAGCTTTGATTACCTCATAAACGTCAAGCTCTCGGTGAGCTTTCAGTGATGCTAAGTAAAAGCGATGAGCCCTTTTCTCCATGTCATCGAAGAGCGGAGCTACATTACTGATAACATATGCTAGAGTTCTGCACAAAGCACTCGATGAAAAAGTACTGAACTGCAAAATGATCCTTCGCAAACAAGCCAAAAAAACCAGCTAACATTATGGAAATTAGGAGCCACCTTAGATCCATTCCACAAGCATCTGCCAAGCTAGACGCCTTATGACTACCAACCTGTCCATTTCTGTTGCCAAAGACTTGCATTTGCCTCACGAGTTTTACGAGCTTTCACTGAAAGCATGCCCCACTAGCGCTGCTGTCAAACTCACGGGGTGCTGCCATTATTCTACCACTTGCTAACCCAGGCTGGTGAATGCAGCACTAGCTGTGATAAAAACTGTGATACCAAGAGAGCTTTTCCTCAACCGAGATACATTCTATGATTGGAGAGCTCTCAGATTCTATGACTGGAGAGCTCTCGGTGAAGTACTGTTAGAGCAAGCCCTGCATGCTGTCACTCATTGCCGAAGATTACCTTTACGCAAAAATGCGGCTGCGTGTGCTGATGCCGTTTGCAACTATAGGGAAGCAGCTGTTCTCGGGAGGCTTTGCACCTTTCTTGCCTAAACCATGCGGCTGACTCGGACACCACAGTTCATTGCCAAACATCCTTCAGGGGTTGAGTGCAAAACAACAGCTTTCAGAAATGGTAATGTAGCATCAATGTTAGCATCTCACTGTGCCAGCGCCTCCCTTTCTTTTATCACCCTACAAAGAGAAGAGCTGAATGAACTACAAAATCCGTTTTCTTCATGCCAACTATACTACTTTTCCTACTCAAGTTCACGCCACAGACTAGCAACTTTAATATTTTGTTCATACATTCCAAATTCGAAAGCGTATTTTAGGGCCATCACATGATTTGTTCAGTGGCCTATTGCACCACTCACAATCATTTTCATTTCATTTTATTATACCCCTCAGGGCCTGAGGCATTACAGAGGGGGAGTGGTAAAAGCACATACATTCAAAAAACAATAAGAAACGAAAATGAACAAAATATGCAAGTACAATAGAAACGTACAGTAAGTTATAAAGAGCTTGAGTATAAAATATTAGTTACGGAATTACGGAAATGATCATAATGATTAATGTTTACAACGTCAGCGGGAAGGCCGTTCCAATCGCGAGAAGTTCGTGGTAAAAATGATTGATGAAAGTACATAGTATTACATGAAGCGAGTCCGACTTTGTGACGATGATCAGTGCGATGGGATACACATAAAATGGTTGAGGGATGAGACGATCGCGTAGTGCAGGATGATGATACATTTTATGAAACAGGGCAATGCAGGACACTTTTCTGCGCAATGATAATGATGGAAGGGAAAGGTCTGATTTCATAGAAGTTATACTGGCGGTGCGACTGTAATTAGCGTGAATGAAACGTGCGGAGTTGTTCTGAACCATCTCTAGAGCAGTAATTAAATTTATATGGGTAGGGTCCCACACCGGTGTAGCATATTCCAATTTCAAACGGATTAGTGTTTTATAGAGCAGGAGTTTCAAGGAGGAAGGAACGTGATAACAATTTCGTCGAAGATAGCCTAACATGCGATTTGCTTTATTAATTAAGTGCTCGATATGAGTAGTCCAGTTTAGGTTTGAATTAATGTAAATACTGAGGTATTTATATGATGTTACTGATTCTAAATGAATGTTATCAATGTGGTATGATGGTGGGCAGCTTTAGATAGTCCGTGGCACGATTTAAGCCCTGTCATACCTCGAAAACTCGAGTGTCAGCTGCATCATTGTAGGAAGGACGAAACGACCTCACAGAGAAACTGCCTGCTTAATGCACACAATAATTAAATGCCACAGTTGTCTGCCTGATGTTTACACCTGTCCATGTACTTAAATGGGATCATTCAGTCAGGCGTGTGGTGCCAGCGAAAAAGAAAGCTATTATGCTTCAGAAAACTTCGTGAGGAATGTGAAATCGAGCTGCAAGATGTGCGCATCTGTGTTTACTCGAACGATAGATAGTCTTCGAGAGTGACCAGCTGGGGCACCTTATTAGAAATTACTGCGTTACTGCTAAAAGTGCATGCACCATCACACCTGGGAAGAGGCAGACTGGCATGTGTCCTAAAATAGTTTGGAACAGCAAGATGCCAAATGTCATGACAGTGGTTACCACACTTCACTTACAACATCCACTGCCAAAAAAGTATAGAAAAGTGTGTCTGCTTCTGTGTCAGAATGTTACTTGTGAATAAATAATAATTGTAATTCAGTTAAGGAGTGGACGCTATTTTCTACAGCACTTGTAAGGAGCATGGCTCAGCATCGTCCGGCTGGTTGTACGAAGAACGAAAGAGTGGAAAGAAGAGGAACGCTGTCATGGAGGGCTCCAGAAATTTTGACCACCTGGGCTTAACATGCACTGACACTACATGTCAGTGCACGTGCATACATCAGAGATGTGTTTGCATTGCACCGGACATGAGCCTCTAGCATTTCGCATCCATCACCTGTGCAAGTTACATTTCCACGAAGGCAAAATATTAGACGCCCACGTACTCAGATTTGGGTGCACAATAAAGAACTCCAAGTGACCAAAATTTCTAGAGCCCTCCACTATGGTGTTCCTCAGCTTTTCACTCTTTCATTCCCTTATCATGCTTTTTCAATTCAAATTGAAAAAAAAAACTCTCAGACCTGCACAAAGTACGCAGCACAGTCACAGTGTAAGCTTGACTTTGCTGCACGCTGTCTCGTTCTTTTTTCCCCCCTATCTTCTTCCACAGCTGCTTCCTCTTCTTACTGATCTTATTCCTCGTCATTCTCGCTGCCTCTTCTACACCTTCACCATGTTCTTCCTCTTCACACCATCACTGTCTACTTTCTTGTCTTATTCATCTTCCTCTTTTTCGACGTCCCCTTCCTCTTCATCGTCATCTTCTCTCTCTCCTACTCGTCCTTCTCCTCCTCTTTGTCCCTTGACAGCTGACAACGTATGATGTCCCCCCCCCCCCCTGTAACACCACTCCTACCATATCAGAGCCATGGCAGAGAGCATGATGTGCCCAGCCATCTGGTGAGTCTGGGATGTGTAGCACTGCCCCTACTGAGCTGGATTCAAATCTGCACAGGCATGGATTCTTTTATTTATCGTGAGCGATAGTGGCCACAGAAACTGAAGGGCAGTGGCAGACACTATCACTATTAATTGCTGCCATTGTAACGAGTCCATAACAGCGTACACTGCGAAACACATAACAGCACAGGCCTTCCTTTTGGTCCGTTTCTTTTTCTTTTTAAATTTCTTTTAAGGGCTGGAACTGCCAGAAAAGTCAAAGTTCCAACTGGCCCCACTTTCTGCTCCGAGTACTGTTCATTACTGCCCACCCTTATGGACACTGGGCCAGGCTCCCTACAAAGGCTGCAGAATAATACAGGAGTGTCCATTCCTTGACCAAATGACAATTATTCTTTTGCAAGTCCCATTATGACACAGAAGCAGACACACTTCTCAATGCTTCTTTTGGCAATGGAAGTTATAAGTAAGCTCATAACTGTCCCTAAACTTAACGTCTCGCCACTGCAAACTACCTCTAGTCCTAAGTTTATAGGACATAGGTAGTTAGGCTAAATTTGAAGTGGCCTTACACTTTACAACATTTGAATGCCTCGATGTAATGGGAGCAAACATTTGCACTCGCTCTTTGTTTTACACGGGTGAGCTGCAATGAGTGAGATCTTGATGTCTAAAAATGAGACGTTATCTGTTGCTCCAACCACTAACCCTGGCCCTTATGTGTGCGCATGAGAACATTTTGATACTTTCCATTTCAGCCACCTATGAAGATCAGTCATGTGAAAAACAAAATAAAATATTAACAAAATAAAAACATAAAACTGCTTCAAAGCTGTATAGCTCATGTACTATGCTCTGAAATAATGTGAATACAATAAAGAAATATTCTTCAGAGACAGCTACAAAATAAATCGTGGAAACAAGTTATTTTTACTTCGTCCACACTGCGTTCAAGCACATTTTTATGTGTAGCAAATTTCCTTAGCTTCGTTTTCTGTTGGCTTCATTAGGATGTTTCTAACAAAGAAATGATCACTCGACTTATTCCCATCTCGTAGTAATTAATACATAGGGCACACAGGCCGACTGCAACGCCCAAGTCACCAGCACATTTGGCATCACATGCAGAAGTATTTTTGGGGACTTTTGAGTGCACTGCAAAGTTTTCCAAAGACCTTCCCAAA